>JAMKCH010048306.1:0-11516 GCA_023653785.1 Ophioderma brevispina
TAAATTGCTTCCATCACCCAAGCAATCAAATTCTTCCCCAAATGACCATATATAGTACAAACCTATTCCCCACCTTCGGGGAGTGAATAACGGAAGAATACCCTGAGTCGGGACAAGGCTTGGATCGCATATGACCCCTTTAAATTCGATTTTCTGCAATATTAAGATCGAGAACTTGGTCAACAACATCCCGAAGCTATATAAGTTCACGTCTGTTTTGTTACTACTTAGTATACTTTGTTCGTCTCGAGTTTGGGGGTGACGTCACGTCACTTGCACATTTGTGTTTTTGCACCGGAGAAAGCCAAGTCGACCTTGGAATTGCAGCAGCTTTACGCACCGAACAAAGTCCAGCGCAATCCCCAAACGCAGAACGGAATGCAATGGCGCGTCATGCGTCAACCCGCCAAACCACATACGGGAACAAATTATAATCCAATCAATGTTGTTTTATTACTCAATCATTGACTATTGTCGTGCAGGAAAAATGATGTCAACCTTATAGCTGATCAAATTCGGGAACAGAAGAGCTAGAGATCATATCTGGGTGCGCCGACGACAGTACGGCATTCTACGCGAGGTGCTCGGGTCTGGGACCACTACTCATCTACAGGAGCACTGTCTACTAGGGATACTTTGGTCTAAGGTGCTCCATTGTTTTATAGGACCAGAGGAAATCAAAAAGTCCAGCCGATTTTGGAAAGAGTGAGTATGCTAATCTTTTTAGTCGTGGGATTGGCATTTCTATTTCCCAAGATAATTGTATTTACCGTCCGTCATGGAACTAACGCATGCACACCTGCTGCACACAAACTCAACCTCTACTTTTGAACATCGATAAGGTTGTAAAACGGATGACCAAGAAGACACTCTGCAGACATTGTCTTTTGAAATTTTTCAGAGGCGCAATTAAAAAGCTCATCTAGGCACCTTGAGGCGAGCGCAGAAGAGCTTTTTAAAAGCTCCCCCAATTCTGGCTGGAGACGAGCTGTACAAGCATCTAGCGCATAGCACGCAGGACCGGAAACTGAGTTGGGACCAGAAGCAGTTAAAGCTCATGGCATTTTCAATTCAGGTGTAGCAATAAACATTGTTAATTATGAATCAGTTAGTAACAATTACTTTACATACGTAGACTTGTCACCAAATTTAATTCAAATTACCGATGTCGTAATGTTCCATTTCAAGTGTGACACTTTCAAAGGAATTATGTCACAACCCTGAACCCAGGCCTTGATGAACCTCAACATGATCATATTTTTTTTTTTTTTTCAATTGTAAAATTAGTCTAGAACTGGGAGAGTAAACTTGGCATGCACGAACAGTCAAACATATCAGTAACAAATTTTGAACCTAAGTCGGCAAAAGTCAGTCATAGTCAGAATTATCTTAAAACTAATTGGGAGTAAGCGCATTAATAATGGCGATTCCCGATGCTTGATAACGTATCCATCAACGTGTTCCATTGATATGTTTTCTTACTTGTTAATCGTCGCGATGCCTTTCCCCGGCACCTTTCATTTCTTTGAACATGTTCGTGCATAGTTCTTACCAAATCTTTGACCACGAAGGTGGTACCGTCTATCGTTTCTTTCTTTCCTTCATGTCGAAATATTTATCTAAAATTGCTACTTCCATAAATTTTTGTAAGACCCCCTCAACTTCTTTCCGCCCTAGGCGCCATCGTAGCTATCAAAACTCGGCTTCATCAAACAAAACCACCACGTGCATTAACAGTGCGGAAGGCTTCCATTTACGACGTTTCTATACTGCATTATTTACACATAGTCGTGTTCATTTTTCGTACCGTCCAATGCCGGTATTTCATTGGAGTTCACGATACATTTGGGAGTTAATATCCGCTGATTTTTGCTCTTGGCACCGATTTACCAGCTGTTCACACTATCTGAAAATTGTGTGTGACTGGTAAAGCATAGTGTTCCGTGATCATTATCATTAAATATTGCAAGTAGTATTTTGCTGGGTTGCCGGCTCAAGTACTAAGGTATAAAACTCGCAGCCGCTTTTAACACGATGGGCTATAAATCGCTCGTAACTCAAAGCATGTTAGATGCGCGACTGCGCGCGATCTCGCGCGCGCGCCTCAAAGACATGGTCTTCTCTGCCATTAATGTATTTTTTACTGTGTAGAAAAATTCCATCCACTAAACATGTACATTTTAAATCATAAAATACCTCCATTTCACATTACAAGAAACGTGGTCATTTCCTAACTGAAATAAATTCATTAAACATGGTATTCAAAGGCATTGTATTTCATTGGTAACTATGGGAGAAACGAAAGTCTTCACCCATCACACCATGTTGGGAAAAAGTGGGGAATCTAGGACTTCCTTCCCTGGAAAGTTGAACTATTTGGAGGGAAATTTTGATTTTCAGATAAGAATACAAAATGGTGGGAAATGCTATAGATCTTCCCATGAATATGCCATTTTTTCCTGCCTTCATCACACACAAACGGCAATTATGCAATGGGCAAGAGCACTTCGATTACCCATTAACTGTATAAAGGTCAATTGCTTTGTTAGCATATTTGCGGTCTTTCTTGATGAGGCACATTTTTTGGAGTGCCAGCATGTTCCCAAAACTCCAGATTTGTTGGACACTTTCATATGCTTAAACTGTACAAACAAACTTGTATCTTACTGTAGACTCCGCTTTATAACCATGTAGGCAATTTGTTCTTTCCTATCTGGTTCACATTCAGTTTTCTTTTCTCTATAAATTTTAAAAAAAAACCTTTGGGGAAAAAAAGGAGCCTTCACTTTGGCAATAATTTTTATCCTTTTCTCTCTTTCAGCATCAATAGTACTCTGCTGCCTTCAAAGCAAGGACGAAAGTTCGAAGTAAACAAAGATACAAATAGACAAACGAGTCGCGTGTATTCAAAATAGTAAACAATAGATATGTAATGTAAAATAGATAGTAGGCCTATTGTTTTACAATTATTGTATTATTCGGGACAGAGACAACCTTCTGGTCATCCTGTGCTTGTACAGACTTTGTGTTCACATCGAATGAAGGTTTGAGTCCAGACAAATGCAATGTTCTAGATCTTTTAAGTCAGTCCAGACAGACATTGTGATTGGTAGAGTGTCATTGGTTTGACTAGAGTGACATGTCAAGCATACCAATGTATAAGCTGTCATCTGGACTGTACAAAATATGTTGACCTTTGGACCTTGATGTGACCACACTGTGGTGTTTTAATGGGAACCTGTATACTTACTTGTAATGAGAAATCAGTGATCGAAACCAAATTGTTGGAGATTAAGGCCTGCTTGGTCTCAAACCAATTGGCAAGGGGTAAATTTACAGTGATCTCTTTGAGTTCAAATTCCATGCATGATATGAACATACCATAAAGTGCTAATTTTGACTTTAACTGTAACATAGTATTGACAAATTCTTCTAACACGTATATTGTTTTTGCTTGCTTACCATTTAAAAGTGAACGGTACGTCCATAGTCTATGGTATGTTTGAAAGTATTTCAGCGACACAGAGCTTCCTGTACAATTTCATGCATACTTTTTTCCAGACGGTTTGCCTCAATCATACACTGCAGTATTATATAGCTTAATTTATTGAACAATAAAAGAAGGACTTCAATCATAACATTTTGTAAAATGACAGATTAAAGGAATTTATTGGTATTGGAATCCTATCACACATACTAATAATACCCCTAATAAAATGTACCGCTGGTTTTCATGGTCACTTGAGTATTCCTTGCAAAAAAATCCAGATGTATTTGACCAATATCACGCAGAAATCGTGGAACTGCCATCTTATTCCCTGGATTTTACAAGCCGCATGCATATACCAAAACAGAAGCAAGTGAAAAATATATTTTGACTTCAGCTAATTTGTCGCAAGTCTCATCCTTGTGACTTTGGTTACATCAAAGATACCGTGAAGGTTTAACAGCTTTTGGTCTAACGATATTGTAATACTCAACATGGCTTCCTTAAATTGTCTACGCTAATAAAGAAATTACGCATGAAAATGGTGTTTTTTTTTAAATGCTCTGTTTGACCCTGAAAACCATTGTTTGAAATGGAAGTTCCTTACTTAGGGTATGTTTTCATTGTATAGTGCCGATAGATCCATTCCAATAAATCCTGTTTGTGAAATTGTGTTCATGTTATCTTTTTATCATTAAGCAATACAGTACGGTATTTTAATCTAGTAGTAACCTCGAGATTCTTCTCCCGTCTATTGATGCACTGATTCAATAGCCGTAGCAACAGGTGCAGTGTTATTTTTCTAAAGCAGTTGTTAGGAAAGCCTCTCTGAGAGTTGTAGGTAAGTCTGATTTTTTTATATTTGCTGCCTTCTGCTTAAGTAAAAGGAAACCAGAATATTCTCAGCTGTTCATTTTTTGGCAAATTTTTGTGACCAAACAAAATCATTGGGAACTTTTTGGTGCAGAAAGTAACCGCACTGGCCTTTTGGCTTTAATTTTTGATATCAGTTCTGCCTTTTTTGTCCCAGCTTACAATATGTGTAGTGTCTCTTTTCATTTAATTTATTTTGCTTAATTGTTTCGCTTTTTTGCTTGTATTAGTTCTTGTTTTGCAATTCCATTTAATGTTAAATTTTTAAAAACTTGGGGGGGGGGGCCATTATTTGCAACACCTTGAACTTGAAGCCACATCATTTTCACAAAATAATATCCTTACACTTTGTTCATACCTAATAAGCAAAAATTACTTTGACTTTTGTTTAATCCGTTTTGTTAAAGTAATTTTTCGTTTACACGCGTGTCTCTTGCCACATACGTGCTGGTCTTCACGCACTCATCTGCTGCTGCTGTAGCGTTACTTGCAGTTTTGCGGCCGCACCTTTCTATATCTATCATCGGTGTGAATATTCTTGCCTATTTGGTGATGAACAAAGTATAGGAAAATAATCTGCAGTACCCCAGTTTGCTTCACACTTTTCAGCAGATACGGAAGTAGGTTTGAGAAGTTCTTTTCTTTATCTTTCATTTGCATTTTATCAACTATAACCGATATAACAAACTTTTTTATCTTCGCCTCAAAGATGATGGAAGACTATAAGTTAGTGGCTTCCGCTTGGAGGGTCGGTTTCCATGTTGCAAAATTACCTTTTCGCACAGTAACTTCGCTATTTAATAACCTGTACCCAATTCCGATGTAAGGGGCGGCAAATTGGGCTGTTTGAATAGCTATTTTGTGGTGATTTTATTTGTCCGGAAGGCCAGCACCTCTTTAACTTTGGTTCAATTTACTGGCAACAATCTTGCTTATAGTTCGCCAGTCGTGAGTGCGCGGCGCTATTACGCTACGTCATCCCCGCCTAAGTCACTTGCATAAATAATAGGTACTTATCGAAAATGGTGGCGCTATCCGGGTACAGGATCTCCCGCTCCGTCTGTACTTCTGTACTATCCACATTTTAAAACGTACGTGTCACGCAATGAATTTAGCGATGGCTTGGCGTGGAAGTTGATATTAAAAAAATATGCGTATACTACTATAAATAAGCTTAATTTAAATTAAAAAAAGAAAAAACCTAAAAAATTAAAAAAAATAAAATAGTAATATTGGTATCACGTCCATTTTTGGAAAAAAATAATATTCTATCTAACCCACGTTAGATAATTTACATTTACAATACCTGAACTGCATCATTATATACAATTTCCACTAGTTTTTGGTGCTTCACAGGTTATTTTGAGAATTCGGATATTTAACAACATCCGAAGAGTTTCTGTGTGTAGGTTGCCATAAGAAAAAAAGCTGTCCGTAATGGCATTTCTTTTATCCCGACTGTCGGTGTGAATTTATGGTGGCAGGAGCTACTTATCAGTCACGTGGCTTTATGAATGAATTGCAAATATCAAGAGACAGGGGTGCACTAGTACAGGGAACCGTTACGTCGTTTTTTTGACAGGGTCTGGTGATTCCGTCAATTTGAAATGCAAAAATTGATAATGACTCGTCTGACTGCCCGAACTTCATATGCCTTATGCACTCCGTTGTACGAGTTGCCCACGCACTCAACACGTCCGAGTTTGCTCGGAGCATTTCTTAAATGTTTGACTTATCTTAGTTTCTTGGTCGTCTGATATAAAATTAACCCAGTATTATTTCAGCGGCCTTGAATACTGACACTTACTAGTTAGCATCGCCATGAATATTCAATGATGATGGTTGTGTATTCGTTCAAAAATCTGGGGACGATCCCTTTGTTATTATAAATTTTACATACGGTCTATACTCTCCGTCATAATTATTCCGATAATAGTCCTTTTCTCTGATCAGACTAGCCTATTTCTGCTGAGCATACCCCAGCATCCTTTTTGTCTTTCATTCATCCTTTAACCTTTGTACATTATCGGATATCAGTAACGTAAAGCCTGATATCGTAATGTCCCAAATGTTCAAAGAATTGAATGAAGATAGGTTATGCTCAGCAAACTAGGTCACTACGCCGCATCCCCTTCCCTTCCGCGCAGAAGACCATGACACGGTACAGAATACTAGTCCTGCGCGTTACACACGCAGCAACTACTTCGGCGCGTATGTAACGCCTATTTCAGAAAAGGGAATTGTGACGGCAAGTATAACATCCATAGACTAGCAGTCAAACCATACACCACTTAACGATCTTGGGGTACTTGTCTAGGGGCCGTCCTAGTCCGCAGTAACTGTGACTTCAGCCGTTTTTATCTTTCCACGTTATAACCTGTAATTCGACTCCAGTGAACCTAAACCTTACGGCGGTGGGGAAAGTACGAGCGTGAACGTTAGTTTCTCCGCCATCCCCACTTGAGATAATATTTCAGTAACCACACCGTGACCGTGGGTAAATCCAAACATTGAATAAATTTTCTAATTTGAAACCAACTTCCCCAAACTGATTCATCACCTTCAACCACCCAAATACTCAAACAAATCCCATCCCAACACAACCCAATCCTGAACAACATGATGGGCGGAAGACTTGGTTAGTGATCCACTTGTTGAAGTTATAATGCCCACATCCGGCTTTCCAATAGTTTGCTGATATAACCAGTCAAAATACAGAAGCAGTTTGGTAAAAGTAGTAGACAAGCCGGTTCTCCTGTTTGAATTGTTAAAAATGGCATGTCAGCATGAGATACTTTTTATTGTTGAATGGGGGATTGAAAATAAACCAATCATTTTTGTTGATATCTCCAGATAAGGAATCTTTGGATTATACCAAGTTTTTGTAGTGATTGCATGCATATCTTAAAGTGTGGAATTCGTGGAAAAAAGGGAAGCGCACACGCCTTGCGGAAATCTGAGCTGCTTGAAAACGTTTGATAAGTAAACTGATTTGCATCCTCCTGATCTCCAGGAATTTTTACAAATCAGAAACTTTCATTTGGGTTTTGAAATCATTTTTTTTGAGCCATGGGATGTACAAATAGTTTGCATAAGTTAAGGGGTCACACTAAGCTCTCTAAGGATTAGTGAGTTTACATCAAGACAAAAAAGACTCAGCCCCACCCCACATGTGCATAGTCTTTAAAATTGGGTTTCTAAATTCTTTAAATTGGTTTCTGCGAAGGTAGAATCTGTTTAGGAATGTCCGTTCAATACGATTTGAAAGATCATAAGTGACCCTGTAATATAACTCCCCGCCTAAAAAATCCAACGATTGTTGAAATGTCCAATCAACGGCTCAAGACTTGCTCTCAAATGAACGCGCCAAGCCAGCTGGATAATCTCTCAAACCTTCGCTCATTCTTCGTTTCAATGCAGTACGGACACGAGCATGCGTGCCAGCTTTTTTTCAGGGGAGCAAAGGGGTGGGAGCAAGATTCCCCACAGTGGGGCAGCTGCCCCCCCTGCCCCCCACTCTGGCTACGCCACTGGACACTGTCAAATAAGCAAACACATAACGCGAACAACGCTCCTGACATTTATTATTATAATTCACCTACATACTTTTTTATTACAGCAATTTATAATCGGTCGATTTTTTAGGCTGGGAGTATATTTGAAAAACTGGCACAGACTACGCTCCTGGGCTGGTACCAAGAGATTCTTTGTTTTTGCAATTCTAGGTAGAGATCATTTTATCAAAAGAGCTCCACTTTTCGTTGTTGCGATTTCCAAGCTCTAAAGAGCTCCAGTTCCATTGAGGAGCAAATCCCCTTTGTGTCCATCTTAAACATGTGGTGTTTGACATATTTTTCTCCATGTTAAATTTTGTTACTTTTTGTTTTGTTCCTTTCTTTTAGGCTATATTAATTTTTTTTCTCCTCATACTATTTGTAGATCAACATATAAGTTCAAACTTATAATATAGTAGTCGTAAGTACCTTTTTTAAAGCAAATAGTTCGGCTGCCAAGTAGCGCAAAAAGGTGCCCCCAAATCTACAATTACTGTAATTATAGAATAAAAAACTAATTCCTACATGTTTTCGCCTTAAAACGAACATCAACGACAACTCATGATGCTGAGGGTTTTCAAGCCAAAACTCGCTGAGACAAAACTATTTTTTGTTTGTTTATGGCCATAAAATATCTCAAATGGGAAATGGGTGTGCGTTTATAGACTAAACACTAATCTATGGCAAACACACTTGATACATGTAGTGATAACATGCATTGTATTATCCCGCTGAAAAATAGAAACAAAAACTTTGAAGATGTTTGAACTTTGCCCATAGGTGGTATTTGGGGAAGTCAGTCTCAGAACCCCGACTATTGTTTATTTAAATCTTTCATACTGGTGGAAGGTGAAGCAATGACTCAAACTGTCATGCAATGTTCATTGTAAAAAAACAACTGCAGTTGTTGTGATCATAAAATGGAACATAGCCTGGTCAATTTCCTATTGTTTGATTCAATTGATAATTCTTAAAAGTAGGGACCCATGTTGGGAGCAAAATAGTCTGGCTAATACTAAATTATGCCTCAGGTAATAGATCTTTGTGGCACATTACCATACGGAAAAGAGTAAAACATAAAAAGCATCAACAAGAACCCTAGTAATAAACGAATTACAAATATAACAACTAATTATCCAAATGTTTGTCTCTGTGTAATACAAAACATTAATTCCTACTAAAGTATAATTTTGAAATTCAACATTATTTAGCACACACAATTAAGGTGGAGATTTTCATTATGAACTGCCAACATGGGTTTCTACTTTTAAGATATATAAATTGACATCAAACTTAGACTGGCAGTTTTTTAACACTAACCCGCATGATGCACATGGTGTGACATACATTTTTTAGGTTCAGGTTAGCGTGCTACTTATTTTCACTAGTTTTTTTGGGAATAATTGGTTTTATGCAGCTATTTTGTTTTCCCCATGAGAAATGTATAACTGTTTTGTGGTAAAGAAGAAGTCGGTTTTTTTTTTATTTTTTTTTTTAACAGCTTGTTGTGTAAAGAGAAGCGGTTTTTACAGCTTTAAGGGGGAACAATTCCTTATTGACCGTACTTGTGTAAATGATGCCGATTGTATACAAGATACAAACTCCATTTAAATGTACTTGCCCAATTGAAGTGATACTAGTAATTCAAGTGTTGACAAAGGGAACCAAAGTTATGGCAACCTCTGGTGTTGTGATCAGAAGAAATTCAGAAGCTGCTGAAAACGAATTAATGTTAACTGGACACAAAAGCAATCAACCCTGTTGTACAATTGAGAGGATTTACATTGAGTAAAGCATTGTTAATCTTGGAAGGAGTGTAAGAAATGTGCACCAATTTTTCTTAGCTATAATTTGGATTTTTTTCGTGAACAGTCTCTAAATGAGAGTATTAAGCAATTGATTGAAAATTCATGCATTGTTTTAACTTGCATATTCAAATAGTCTCAATGTACAAAATTGTTAGTGTGTGTGTGATGAAAAATAGATTTGTGGGTTTGTATTTTCCAATTGTAGACACAGGTAATGGCCCATTATATAAGTGATGTGACCTTTCTCCCCGAAATAAAGGTTTTTGCAACGGAGATTTTGGGGCCACTCAAATATTGTGTCTTAATAATTTCCTGTTAACTTCTGCAGAGTATCATGGTCAAAGTTATGGTGTTCACGCACTGGCACTCTGACAGACAAGACTCTTTCATATGTATTGCAAGTTTTTTTTACATGCTTAATCAAGTGTCATGAGGGCCCATGTGCGTCCAGTGGAAGAACAACCACCGCAAAGGTTGTGAGTTGGAGTCCCGCTGTGGCCAATTGGTTGTGCACTTGAGCAAGGCGCTTCAATTACTTCCTCGAAAACAGGTGTATAAATGTTGTCCGGAATTATTTCAATGTTGAGGAAGGTAAGGGAAGGGTAATAAAAGACTCGATGTAGAGGGTGTTGTTGTAGCAATCCCCCTGCAGCAACATTATATGGTGGAGTCTGCCCAATCTCTTCGAAAGAGAGGTGTGCACTCCGTTCATTGTAACACAGGTATGTCCCTTACCTACCGGTACTTTCCCTTTACTAAGTGCTCATAAAGGACTTATCAATTGAAGCTATATAAAATTTAAGCACCGATTTTTTTAAATAATACCTTTAAATGGTAAGGAATAGATAGAAAACAAACAAGTGATGGACTCTTTCTGTGCACATTTTTATTGTGGGCGCCAGCTTTTTTTAGCGAAGGAACACTTAGCAATCGTTGTGCGTGTGTGATGTGGGGTGGGTGTGGAGGTGTTGTGTCACAAAATGTTAAGTTTTTTTTTTTTAATTGAATCAATTGAAAAGTTTAACTTCAATTGGAACAAATCTGTACTAGGTGCAAAATGGGATCCGTCATATTTGATGAGTTCAAAGGTCATGTTGAAAGGTCAAAGGTTCATGTTGATAAAGGTCAAAGGTAATGTTGGATGAAAGGTCAAAGGGTCATGTTGAAGGTCAAAGGTCATGTGAGGTCAAGTTGAAAAAGGGGGCTAAAAAAAGTAAAAGTCATCTAAATTGAAAACTTGAGTTCAATTGGAAACCCAAACTTTTGTCCATAGGTGCACCATTGCGATCACTCATATGTTGATGAGATAAAGGCAGTGCCAGGGAAAAGGTGCATGGGTTTCGTGCGGGACCACAGCTTATATTCTTTGAGTTATAGCGGGAGCGAAAGCCGAGAGAACCGCGAACATCTAGTTTGGAAAAGTGTTTTGTTAAACCCTCAACTAGAACATTTTTTTTCTTTGAGGCAGGGGAAACTTGTATTGATGTTACAGTAAAGCTTCATAGAATCACCCAGTGCTGTGACGAAATTGATCACAATAAATCAAGTATTCAATGCGGATTGGAATTCATGCTTTACTTGTTGCCTCCTCGGAGTTAATGTTAAGTAATCCCTGAGACAATACACACAATGCGTGTGAGTAACCATGCTACAATGGGTTGACTGCTGAAAATGTCGTCGAACCCAGAGTGTGAACAAGGCATAAACAAACCGGGGGTGAGTTCAATGAAATTATTGGAAACGTAAACAAAGGCCTCATGTCAAAATGAACGGCAAAAAGGAATCGTTATCGTT
>JAMKCH010048307.1:0-68417 GCA_023653785.1 Ophioderma brevispina
ATTTTGTTCTATAGCTAGTCCGAAAATGAATGTTGCAGCCCTTTTAAAAATGAATAGTTTAACAATTAAATAAGTAATTATTGCTCAAAGTTATTGATGTAGAAATCGTAACAGATTGGTTGGAAGCATTGGGAAGCAAACTAATTTGCATAAATTCAAAATGGCCGCCAATTTTCAGATTTTTATTAAATTTTGCTTGATTTGTTCAGATAGCTTTTAGTACAGGAAATTACATTTCAGTCTTTTGTGTATTATAATTCACATGTTATAGAGAGAAGATAGTCCTTACTTGTAGAAAAACCCAATGCCTGTTCAATTCACAGTTTACATAAATTTTTGATCAAACTTTGTGAAACAAAAATTTTGTGAACATTGTGATCACACATCTTTTGATGGACTTTAAATTATAGTTCAATATTAATCCTATTTTCTGTGAAGCCGTGTTGGCTTTGGCTTAATTTGCATACACCCATGTGGCCTGAAAGTAGGCACCTGACAAAAAATATGATAAAAAATGTTATATGTTCTGTGGAGAATGACTATTATAACACGCCCAACGGCGGTTTGACAGAAGGACATGCCTTCTACTCAAGCACTCATTGGGGCGTTTTTACCTCTCCCGACCTGTCAAAAATCAACGAGTACATCCGATACCGCTGTTCATAAAGATCCTTCCTAGATTCACCAATGATCGGGCCACTGTCCTATCTTGGTTATCAATGACTCACGGTAATTTCCGGCTCTTTACAAAAAGAGTGGTGGGGGAACTCAGACAATCCAAGTGGGCCCAAGTTCAAACAATTCTCATAGTGAAATTATATCCAAGCTGCCAAACCGGGCTTTGCCAGCCTTCTAACATCAAACAACACATATTCGAACTTCGGCTCTCGGCTCATTCCAAGACGCAGAACCCCTATACCCTTGTTGGGACAAGGAATGTGGACGAGTGGGAGATATCCAATATCAGATCTTTACCCATCAAGCTGCAAGGCGTTGAACAAGCTCACTGGTCGTAGCTGTCCAGTTTAAGCAGTGTCTGTCTCTGCAAATGCATTATCTCAGTACTACTTGTCACCAATGGAAAGTGGCAAGACCACACCCCACAGGCAAAAGCCTACGCACGTGCGTGCTGTTAACGAAGCGATTTAAAAGCCTCTCCACCGTCGAGTCCATGTCTGAACCATTTCACCTATGATGAGATTCACCGAAGAATCAAGTGTCAAGAATGGGAAAGATCCTGGCAATGACAGCATCAAAACAGAATTCTGGAAGCATATGGAGGAGTCTGCGGACATCGCAAAAACTCCAAAATAGGAGGTTCTGCGTATCTTTAAATATTATATTTATATTCAAACACTCCATATCGGAGTTTCAGCGTTTAATACGCAGACACTCCAAAATCGGAGGGTCTGCGGACATCGCAAAAAAAAATCCAAAATCGGAGGTTCTGAGTATCTTTAAATATAGTATTTATATTAAACACTTCCAATCGGGAGTTTCAGCGTGTAATACGCAGACACTCCAAAATCGGAGGGTCTGCGGACCTTCGCAAAAACTCCAAAAACCGGAGTTCTGGTATCTTTAAATTATTATTAATATTTAAAACTCCACATCGGGTTTTCTGAAACGAACAGTTTAATTTAGCACCAGTACCAATGCAATGTGACAGAAATTTAATTTGTTTTGGAAATTGGGATGCTCTTCAAAATAGTTAATAGTAAATTTTAATGTTTAACAATAATGTCGGGGATAAGGTGAAACCTGCATCCAGTTCTCCAAAAAAAACTCTAAACAAACACACATCTGATAGTAGCCTCACTTTTCTTAGAGAGCCATTCAATCAGCTATGACAAATGATGTTTGATAGAAACCTCTAATATCAGTTTCTCATGCAACGCTACAATTTCAATGGAAATGGTCTCATATTATTTGTAATGTAATCAAAAGTAAAATAAGGTATAGTTTGGACAATGTACAATGTATAGTTACCAAGTTACACCCAAAATTAACCCCAGCCCCTATAGGGGTATAGGGGTAGTACTAATGAGGTGCGTAACTTGTTAATTTCACATTGCAGATGGTCCAAATTATTCCTTATTTTAATTGTAATAACATTATAAACAATATGAGACCATTTCTACTGAAATTGTAGCGTTTTTTAGTATTGACCCCTGTAGAAGCTAAATTTAACATTTGACCTACAATAACGGTTTTCAGCTTATAACTCCTTAAGGGTAAGTCAGAGATAGCACAAACTATACATTTTTTTAATCCTTGCGATCATACGAACATTTTGGTATGCAATTCAACAACATTGGACCACTTTTCAATTTTGACCCCTGTATAATCTTTTGCGAGCCCCTAGCTCGCTTAAGCTACCCCTACAGAATGGCCATCATACAATCCACTAGACTAATAAAGGATATGATTATTAATTCATTATAGCCTAATGAATAATTCAAATTTCCCTTAAGTGTCATTCTAAGGTAATCTTGGACGCCTAGATGTTTAAGCCCCCTTCAGGCAGTTAAAAACTTGGTTTCGTGTAGTCGTGGATAAATTAATCACTAATTGGGTGCAACGAACGTAAAATCTGATGATGGCAGCTTATGGATTATTAAATCTTCTTACCTTGATTGGGGGCTAACACTATATTGGGCCATTCTTCGGTCACGTTTGTGACCAAAAACCGGTGATTTTTTACTTTCAGCCCAATGCTGTTTTGTCAACGTAACCAATCTGTTATTACTTTTTACATTATTAATAACCTTCAGTCCAAACATAACCAAAAATAATGTTTCCACTTTTGGTAGAATGGTTATTTTGTCACTCATGGTTGCCCCCCCCCCCAAAGTTTGGTCACGTGTGTGACCATCTGATGGTCACAAACGTGACCGAACTTTATTTGCCCCATGATGAAATAACCAATCAAGTGAAAGTGGATACATTATTTTTGGTTAGGTTTAATAGACTCAAGGTTATTTAAAATGTAAAAAGGAATAACAGATTTGTTATGTTGACAAAACAGCATTGGGCTGAAAGTAAAAAATCACCGGTTTTTGGTCACAAAAATGTGAAATGTGTACTTTAACTGCATCCAGGGCCATTACCAGAGAGGGCGTGATACCCCATTGTGTGGTCAAAATTTGCCTTTCATCGGCAAATATGTTGACTTGCGGGTAAAATAGGTATAATGTAAAAAAGATGTACGTGCAATAGTTGAATAAAATAACTTACGTTCATGAAATCTAGAGAGCAGATTTTGTAGAAGTCCCTTGCTACTCCTTCCAACCCCTCTCCAGATTTTTGAGCCGACTGAAAAAATATAAGATTGTGTCAACGAATGGAAAGTTTTGGGGGCAACAACCCCATTAAAAATGGTCTGGGGACGCCCCAGCAAAAACTTTCTCAAAATGTCAGGTAGTTGACGACTTTCACACGTTATTATAAGCTTTATTCAAAATTCAAGCACTTTAAGATTGATACACAAACACACAACATTATTATTTATGGATTAAGCAACTT
Source organism: Ophioderma brevispina (assembly GCA_023653785.1). NCBI lineage: Eukaryota > Metazoa > Echinodermata > Ophiuroidea > Amphilepidida > Ophiodermatidae > Ophioderma > Ophioderma brevispina. The sequence goes on from JAMKCH010048307.1 coordinate 3,526, forward strand.
GCATTTTGAATTGGTCTATTAAATTTGCAGAGTCGATGTGTCTTGAAAATAAATATTACAAGGGTTAGCGTTTCACGCAAAAAGAGGACAGACTGCTGTATGCACCCACCCAAAACTATTCACAATCAATTAAACACTCACCCACACCACAAAATGTTATATTTGGCAATTTCCTCTTTTGCTTGTACACTTATCAACAATCACTTAAATATTTTCCTATCAAATTGTTTTAAAATTTGATTTCAAGAGGAGAGTTTTATTCAATCTGGTTGGTTATTACTCTATCACCATTCACAACAACAGCTTTTAGACTTTCAAACAATGGCAATATTTATTGTACGGCGGTCCGGAAAGTGTGTAGTCGTGTCACAGACTGCGTGAAAGATATATCTAAATTAGTTTACTGCGCGAGAGATTAACAGTTATCAGTCCGTAGCGAATGTATGCAACTGAAACTAAATCTCAAAGAATCTCCGGAAAACGAAGGGGTTCTATGGATATTTTTGATCAGAGGTTCCGTTACGAAGTTTTGTTTGAAAAGTGTATGTAATTGTCGGTCTGGAACCTAGAGAACTAGCGAAGAAAATTGAACGTTTTTGTCGGTACTTCCGGTGCTCGAAAAGACGGAAAAGTGAACACGTAATCTATACGGGCGGATCCATTTCGTATTATTCCAGTCTTGAGAATTTTCAAACGCTGATTTCAATTTTACGCCACTTTTTTTTTCAATTAAGAACTGGGATATACGTACTTACCAGTTCATCTTTCAATGGGTTTTCTGATAGTGCGTTGCCATGTGCCTGCAGATATTTGGGGTATTTTTTCCAGAGAACACTCTGCTACTATGGAGATTTATGATGAAGATGCTTTGACATGCTGATCTTAGTGTGTGACCAAGTCTTGTTCTCCTCACACTTATTTGACATGGTAGATAGAAATACAGGGGAGTAGTACAGTTTTGATGTATAAATCCAATTGTAACTTAAACTTCTTCAAAATCAACTTCAGGGTAGTATCCAAAGTCGGAATATGAATATGGAATCAGAATGTTCTTCCAAAATTTTCTGTAAAGTGATGGACAGTATCAACAAAAGGGTTTTATGCACTTCTACACCATTCATTCAAGACCGATCCAAGTCACAGGTGCAGGAGAGAGTCACTTTCGACATCAAGTCATCTACAGCTCACCTTCCAACAATTCCTCCAATGGGACACAAATGTGTACAGCCTCCTTCAGAAGGCATTACTAGCCTCTGAAGACAAAGAAAAGTCTCATGAAATGGAAAAACACAATGCTCCGTGACAAATATGTGAACTGAAAAGTGAGAGAGCTAAGCGCCAACTAGGGTTACAGAGAAAGAAGTGCAAATTCAAATGATGTCTGCAAGGGTAAGCGAACTTGTCGGTTGATTGAAGCGGAGTGTGATAGGAAGTGATTGCAAGCAAATGAGGCTCGCTTTTTCTGAGGAGCGTCAGCCAGTTATTGCTCAGATCCAACACTCTTCATCCAGGACAGTAAGGGACTGTGGAAATGTTCCAAACGCCACCCGGAAGTTACCAGTGAGGTTGTTGCCAGACCCCATGGACAACATCTAACGCATCAAAAGAGCGAAAACTGTACAAGCAAGTACTCTGTCCAAACTGCAAATAGATTTGCTTGTCTTGCTGATGAATCAGAAAGTTTGTGCTCGGATTCTGTACAAACTACTGCATGTAGATCGTCTGTTTCTACTACATCTAGTGTGGGAAGACCAACAGGAATCCAAAGAAATCAAGAGCTGAACCAAAGGTTGTCATCATGGGTGATTCCATTTAAAGACGGATTGATGGTGTGATCGCCCTGTGAGGAAAGCAGAAGTGAACAATTGAGCATGGGAGGTAGGCGCAATTGAGCAGGTGTGTGTGAGGAATTTGAGGCATCGGTTCATAAGTGTCAGAGGCAACTCTTGATGCCATGTTGGACAACTAACTTGAAAACATGATACAGTGGATCAAATTATAAAAGACAAGCTACATAAACTTCAGGACACTGTGAAGACTGTAATGCGGTGTGAACGTGAATGAAATCTGTTGAAAGTCGCATTTTCTTCGCTCATTCACCGCAAGGATGCACAGGACTCTAAAGTAGAGATTCAGTGAACAGGATTATTTCAGTATCAGTGATCAGAATAGATGGACATACATCGATAACACGCTGTCAGGAAGGATGTACTTGCAGATGATGTTCATCCAGGATTCCAAGAGGATGGCTACATAGCCAAGGATACTATCAAGATTTTTAATGGTGTGTTCTACCAAAATCTATTCCCCAGAACAATTTACCCCAAGTGGGCAACTTATCTAAGGACTTGAGGAATGAACTGGCATTAATAATGAGTGATGAGTTGATTTTGTTATGCATTCCTGGTTTGTCATTTGCTACTAATTTTAAAGATTGTTCCAAGTCAACTGTGAGTGGTGGTGGGCCTACATGGCAGTGGCGTCCGTCGTAAAGGGCCTGCCCGCTCTGAGGGGGCAAATTTCCGTTTTCGGGAAATTTTCCCTCTAGGGGGGGTCAAAAGGCCCATTGTTCCCGTCAGAAGGGATAAAAACGGCTGATTTAGCATGATTTTTGCAATTTTTTTCCCGGCCAAAGTCGTCGAGGGGCACCTGCCCCCCTTCCCCCCTCCCCCCCGCTGTTACGCCACTGCCCTCATGTGATAACACATTAGAATCTGTTGATATTTCATATAGGCCTAATATAAGTCCCAATGTGTTATAATGGGTCAAAATCAAAACAGGGGGATATTAATGATCTTTCATTTATGGTGAATTACATCTAGGGGCTCATTGTGTATTCTAATGTATTGACTAGTACTAGTACTACGGACAGTAATGTAAAAATGTAAAAAGGAATAACAGATTGTTATGTGACAAAACAGCATTGGTCTGAAAGTAAAAAATCACCGGTTTTTTTGGTCACAAAAATGTTGAAATGGGTACTCTTTAACTGCATCCAGGGCCATTACCAGAGAGGGCGTGATACCCATTTGTCGGCAAATTTGCCTTTCATCGGCAAATGCATTGACTTGCGGGTTTGTGTGTAAAAAAGGTTTTATGTAAAAAAGATGTAGTGCAAATAGTTGAATAAAATAACTTTATTACGTTCATGAAATCTAGAAAAGAGCAGATTTTGTAGAAGTCCCTTGCTAATCCTTTCCTAAACCTCTCCAGATTTTTGAGCCGAACTGAAAAATATAAGATGGGTTCAACCGAATGGAAAGTTTGGGGGCAACAACCCAATAAAAATGGTTCTTGGGGACGCCCCAGCAAAAACTTTCTCAAAACTGTCGTTACGACTTTGCCACACGTTCATTATAAGCTTTATTCAAAATTCAACTCACTTTTAAGATTTATACACAAACACACACATTATTATTATTGTTATATTAAGTCGACTGCAATTTTGAATACGGTCTATTAAAATTTGCATGGTCGATGTGTCTTGAAACTAAATATACAAGGGGTTTCGAGTTTTTGCACGCAAAAAGAGGGACCGAATGCTGTATGCACCCACCCCAACAACTATTCACAAATCAAATTAAACCTCACCCACACAAAATGTTATATTTGGCATTTTAATCCGTGATTTGTACACTTATCAACAATTCACTTTAACTATTTTCCTTATCAAATTTGTTTTAAAATTTGATTTTCAAGTGTGAGTTTTAGTGGAGTTTATCACTGGTTGGTTATTTCCTCTATACTTCATTCAAAACAACAGCTTTCAAGACTTTCAAGACAATGGCCAATATTATTGTACGGGCGCGTCCGGAAAGGAAAAGTGTGTGTGTCTGTGTCACAGAGGCGAAAGATATTATCTAATTAGTACTGCGCGAGAGATTAACGTTATCAGTCAGTCATAGCGAAGTATGCAACTGGAAACTAAATCTCAAATATTCCGGAAAACGAAGGGGTTCTATGGAGTATTTTTTGCATCAGAGGTTCCTGTTACTAAGTTTTGTTTTGAAAATGTTATCGAATTGGGTTGAAACCTATAGAACTAAGCGAGAAAATTGAACGTTTTTGGCGGGTACTTCGGGGATCGCAAAGACGGAAAAGTGAACACGCAATTCGCTACGGGCCGCATCCCTCCCTTTTTCGGATTATTCCCAGTCTTGAGAATTTTCAACGATTGATGTCAATTTTACGCCACTTTTTTTTTTTCAATTAAGAAATGGGTATACGTACTTACCAGTCATCTTTCATGGGTTTTGATAGTGACGTGCCTAATGTGCCCTGCAGCTATTTGGGTTATTTTTCAGAGAACACTCTGCTACTATGGAGATTTATGACGAGAAGCTTTGGACATGCTTGAATCTTTCGTGTGTGAACAGTATATGGTTCTCCTCAAAACGTATTTGATCATGGTAGAATATACAGGGGAGTAGTGGTACCAGTTTCTGATGTATCAAACCATGTAAAATTTAAACTTTCTTCAAATTCAACTTCAAGGGTACTATACAAAGTCCAGGATATGAATTATGGATCAGAAATGTTCTTCCAAAATTTCTTGAGTAAAGTGCATGGCGTATCAACAAAGGGTTTATTGCACTCACAACATTCATTCAAGACCGATCCAAGTCACAGGTGCAGGAGAGAGTCCACTTTCGACATTCAAGTCATCTACGCTCACATTCCAACAATGCCAATGGACCTAAATGGTACAGCCTCCTTCAGAGGCATACGAGGCATCGGAAGACAAAGCAAAGTCTTGGAAATGAAAACACATGCTCGTGACCAAATATGTGAACTGAAAAGTGAGAGAGCAGCTAAGCTGCAACATAGTGTTACAGGAAAGAAGTGCTGCAAATTCAAATGATGTCTGCAGGTAAGCGAACTTGATCGGGTTTGAATTTGAAGCGGAGAGGTGTGATAGGAAGTTATTGCAAGAACTGGGGCTCGCTTTTCTGAGGCGAACAAGCGTCAGCAGGTATTGCTTCAGATCCAAACTCTTCAATCCAGGACATGTAATGGGACTTGTGGAAATGCTTCCAAAACGCCACCCAGGAGTTACAGTGAGGTTGTTGCCAGCACCCCATGAACAGGTAACTGCTTCCAAAGGAGAGAAAACTGTACAAGCAAGTCTCTGTGTCAAAACTGCAAATAGATTTGCTTGTCTGCTGATGAATCAGAAAGTTTGTGCTCGGATTCTGTACATACTACTGCATGAATCGTCTGTTTCTACTACATCTAGTGTGGAAGACACACCGAAATCCAAGAAATCAAAAAAGATGAACAAAAGGTTGTCATCATGGGTGATTCACTTTCAAGACGAATTGATGGTGATCGCTGTTGAGGAAGAAAGCAGAAGTTGAACAACTTGAGCATGGGAGGTAGGCGCATTGAGCAGGTGTCGTGAGGTATTTTGAGGCAACGGCTCGCGGTTTCATCAGTTGTCAGATGCAAGCTCTTTGATTGTCCATGTTGGGACAATAACTTGAAACATGATACGGGATCAAATAAAGACAAGCTACATAAAACTCAGACCCAATGTGAAGACTTGTACTGCTGAAAATTGTGAAGTCGCATTTTCTTCGCTAATTAACAGCACAGGATGACAAAGGACTCTAAAGTAGATTCAGTGAACAGGATTCTTTCAGATATTGTGATTCAGAATAGATGGACATACATCGATAACCACTGCTCCGTCAGGAAGGATGTACTGCAGATGATGCTTCATCCAGATTTTCAAGAGGGAAGTGAAGCTACATAGCAAGGGAACTTCAAGATTTTTTAAGTGTTGTGTGTCTACCCACATCTATTCCCGAAACAATTTACCCCAAGTGGGCCAACTTATTCTTAAGGGACTCTTAATGAGTGACCTGGACATTCATTATGATGTGAGAGTTGATTGTTTGGACATTCCTTGTTTGTAGTGGCTACATTTTAAGGATGTTTCCAAGTCAACGTGAGTGGTGGGCCACAATTGCAGTGGCCCGTAAGGGCCTGCCCGCTCTGAGGGGCAAAATTCCCGGTTTCGGGATTTCCCTCTAGGGGGGTCAAAAGAGCAATTTTTCCCGGTCGAGGGCTAAAAAACGGATGAGTTAGATGATGTTGCCTTTTTTTCACGGACAAGTAGTCAGGGGGGGGCAACCTCCCCCATGCCCCCCCCCCCCCCCCCGCATGTTAAGCCACTGCCACATTGATAACACCATTAGGAATCTGTTGTATTTCATTTATAGGACATATCACTTCCAATGTTGTTTATAATGGGTCAAAATCACCAACAGGGGATATTAATGATCTCATTTAATTTATGTGAATTTACATCTAGGGGCTCCTTGTGTTAATTAATGGATTGACTAGTACTATCTTACGGACAGTAATGTAAACATTTGTGTTGATAGTAATGTAAAAGAATTCATCACATTGTCACCCCATTGATATTCAGGATATAATCGCATGACACATCTTTTCCATGTTGATAAATTAATAGATTATGGTTCAGCTGATGGCATCTCAAGCCCGATTCACAACAAGAATAATAATCTGTCTGTCTTGTATTCAATCTCGCAGCAATTTTGAAACAAGATAGGCCGATTTTCCATGCTCGTCTTTCTCATGAAAATCCAGATATTATTGCCATAAGTGAATCTTGGCTTGATGATTCTGTAATGATGGCGAAATCTTTCCAAGGAGATTGTGTCGTAATGACAGGGAATCGTCGCATGGTGGCTGGTGTGGTTTGGGCATTAAGGCTAATTTAAATCCTGTTTTGAGGCATGACCTACTCTGTGATTAATATTGAAATTGTTTGGGTGATACAGTACATACTAGATTCACCGCTGATATAGGAGCTGGGGATAAATTTTTGGGGTCTTGGTATATCCATTAGGTGAAATAGGGAAGAAAGTATCTTTTCAAAAAGTCGGTTCGCTGCCTTACAATAGAAAATATGTATGCAATGTGCTTAACTATTAAGAACTGCGTTGGACCATCTTTGAGGGGGTATTGACTATTGTATTTGTCGTATTAAGCTTGTATTAGTTAGGTAATGTATTGAAAGTAATGATGAGGACCCATTATAACCTGTGCGGACAGCGCCAAAACCCATTGTTACCATATTCTAGATTCAATAGCACACCTGCCATATACAGGTAGTTTTTCACAATTTTAGTGTAAGTACTTTTTACCATGACACCTATGATTGACCCACTGCACAGCGTATACGACCGTAGAAAGCACACAGTAAAGACCGCACGGACTGGAGAGTACTGCAAAGTTTTCATAATAACCGTGCGCCCATCACAAACAGCTTTCAACCCGTAAAAAAGTACAGGTTGTCCATATATCAGCGCGAATCGAGCTATAGCAGTGTAAATGTCTTGTTGGTGTTTATGATAGACCTCCATCTCACAGTTGGAATGGTTTGGACATTTAGGAGCTACCTTAGCAGGTTCTGCTTCAAGAAAATATTATATTATTACTATTGTGGTGACTTTCTTAACTTCATATTGATTGGCTAATGGTGATGATGCTGATACACAATGACCTAAGGCACAATATCCAATTTACTCCTTGATACCATGCATTCAAGTGGGTTCATCCAAGTCTTAAAGGAGCCCACTTATAGGACACTTAATGGAATTGATCACTTTCTTGATTTAGTGTTTGTTTCGATCCTTCTTGTGTTCTTTCTGTGAATCTAATTTTAATTTGCATGGTTGGACTATTAGCTGTTTCACTTGTTTTAATTTATACCAAAACAAAAATAGGGTTTTCAAAGACCCATTAATAAGAGGGTGTATTGCCTCATAAGGCTGACTTGAGAGGATGAAAACTCTATTATTATGGGAACTTGGCATCTTGTTATGATAACGAGGATGTTGATGCTTGTTTGGAATCATAGAAGGGGCTAAGATGAGTAGGTCTGATTGCTATGAAGCAATTCAAGGAGTGTAGTAATAAGTTGAAGGCTGCGATTAGAAGAAGTCGTAATGGACTCAGCTAATGATTTTCTAGGAATTATAAGCAGAATCCGAAGAATTCTGGTCATATGTAGCTGCTGCTCATAAGGGTTCTGAACGACAACTTTCACAATTGAAATGAAGTGATTAGTGAGCCTGATAAAATTGCGCAAGTTTCAACCAGCCTTTTTCTAGTAAGTTTGGTTAGTGGGTAACAATCCAATTGATCTGTCTGAATTCTCTATCGGATGTGTCTAGCATTACATGGTACACCACAACTTCTTTTGGATCCTTTAAAGATGATGAGGTTAGGTATTAGTTGAGGTTCCTCAGGAATCTGATGGCCTCCAAGTCTGCAGGGGCTGATTGACTATTCTCCTGTGTTTTGAAATGTGGCCTGTTTGTTGCAGAACTTGCTCTAAATGTGCGAGCTTTTTATAACTTGATTCGGATGGGCAAAGTTCCAAACGCATGGAAAGTCGCTAAGGGTGTTCGTGTTCAAGGGGTGTCGTAAAGCCAAAGATGATGTTGGCGTGATAGGCCAGTATATTAACAAGTGTTCTATGTTTAGGGTAAATGGAGAAGTTAAGAAGTTGCTCGTATCTGGCTTAGTTGAGGGAGAAACAAATGTACGATCTGACAACCAGTTTGGATGTAGTGTCGAAATTGTGAACAATGCTCAAAAAATATTTATATTCTTTCTGTTATCCACTTGACAGTCGAAATGTTCTCTTATTGATACAATTTTCTCGGGCTTTAGTTCAGCTTTTGATAAGGTGATCACAATTTATTACTTGCTAAGCTTCATTCTTTGGGGCATTCGGGGTTGTCTCCTCCACTGGATCAGCAAGAGAGATTCTCTTGGTCGGCAGCCAAAGGGTTGTCTTCAAAGGTGTGTTTTCAGCGTGTGTCTTCGTTACATTGGGGTACCACAAGGAGCTGTCCTTGGTCCTATTCTGTTTTTGCTTTTGTACGGAATTAATGCCGTTGTTTCCTCTCCTATTTTTCCAGTTGTGTATGATCACACTTTACAATGATTTCCGATTCATCAGATTCTCCAAGAGGATATTAATAATATCTTACAGCTTGACAGTTCTTAATAAGCTTCCCCCTAAATGATCCAAGTGTCCCACAAATGCATGTAACTAGATCAAGTCTCTGCGTACTCTGTTCTTACTATATTGATGATACAGGCTTAGAGGAAGTTGACAGCTCAAGTATAGGTGTTACTTTCACTAAAATCTCTCTTTTGATACGCACATTGGCAATGTAGGTGATAAGATTCTAAGCTCTTGGTTTCATAATCAGGTGGTACGAGAAATTATGTCATCTTCTGCCATGTCAATTCTGATAATTCCTTGTATGCCACAGTTCTGTATTGTGCTAGTGTTTGGACACCCTTCCAGCGGAACACTTAGATAGGGCTGAGAAAATTAAGCGGAGGATTAACTCCCATCCAATTCTATAGGAAATCAAATCATCTGTTACTGTCCAGCCTTATGCAGAAGGGCCTTCATGAGTTAGGCTTCGGATTCCAAAGGTTGGGTTTTGGCTACAAAAGTACTAAAAACTTATGCCCAATTTCTTTCACCTCATTCATTCACGAAGTTCTTCGGGTAGTTCAAGGCTTTTACACAAGAATGGTGAGAAATAACCTTCTAAATTCTATTTTGTTTCATTCCTAGTCGGTGGGATGAGATCCCAAGCATTGGAATTTTCAGGAATGGTTGTAAAATGTAAAGATTTTAATTTAGACTTTGCAAATTGAGGTTTTGCTTACAGCCACAATCTATTACATGTAATATGATTTGATGATATGTTGTTATTGTTGCTAATTGATGTACATGCATATTTTTGTATTGTGTCTGCCATCAATGTATCCCCCCCCCCCCCCCCCCCACCACCAGGGAAAAGTGTGCCTTATGGCTTGGGTATTACTTAAAGCCCATTCACTTTTCCAGGATTACTTGCTTGTATGTATATTTGATTTTTTGCATTTGTCATTTTATCTAAATGTGCAAATGTATTGTGCAGCAGTTTGGCAAAGTAATTCAAATAAATATATTATTATTATTACCGGGACTGCGCGTTATAATTATGTATGTGAACAAACATTCGAATTAGAAAGTGGTTATTAGGTCCATGAGCTGCCTCATCAGGAATTTCGTTCGTTTGCACAGAATCTAGTGAATAATTTTCCCCATATAGATCCTTGAAGGGATGCCCCCTGACTAGATGAGGTATATTTCCAGCCCGAAAACGATGCATGTTCGGTGCCCTGCCCATTTTTCAAAATGACCCGCCAGTTTTATGTAAAACCCGCCATTATAATTTCGTTTAGATAAACATGTTATAAACGACTACACGAAATCCAGTTTTTAACTTCCTAAAAGGGGTTTATTTTAATATCTAGGCGTCCACGATGGCCATCGTAAGGAGGCAAATTTGGCTGAATAAGACCCTGGGTGATATTTTTGGGGAGCTCTAAAGAAATTTATTGCATTAATGTTCACAGATCGGTTTTCAAATAAAAAAATATTAAATGCGCGGGCTTGTCCAAAGAAATGCTCTTTTACATAGGTGGTTACCATTGGGTCATATAACAATGTAAACTGACCCTATTATAGTTCCATAGGAGACAACAGCGTCAAATCAGCATGATACAATAAAATCATAATAAATGGGTGTGGCTGTATTTAAGGTAAAAATAAAAAAAATATGCTTCTGAAGAAGTGAAAAATTTGTCCATATGTAGAAGGAGAATTTAAATATGGTGACGCCCTAACTTTCTTTGAGACACATTCAAGTGCCTATCTTTTTTTCTGACCTGTCCCACCGGCTCCTTCGCTCTCTCTACTGTCGAGATCTATTCCTTCCCAGCGTCAAACTCGTGTTGAGTGGTGTGCTGCAAATTGTCCAGAAGTACGAGAGAAATTGGCGGGAAAAATGTTTTATCAAATGACCGTAAGAGGTTTAGTTGCGAGACCCTGGTTTCGCCCCGCACTTTCAACCATGGAGGAATGCTAAAACTTCAACCAGGAAAAGGCAAATGCCTTGATAATATCTCAATGAGCAAGCTGAAAACTTAGGCCAGTCAGTAGCAAAGATGCCTTCTTGAGCTCTACAATTACTGCCTTATTTCCCAAGGTTCCCCAAAGATGGAGGAAGGAAAGCACCACGTTATGGACACTCCTAAAGCCGGGAAAGACCCATCCAATACCCAAGAGCTAAGAACAAATTACTCCTCAGCAAACCTACCTTTGAACGGCTCCTGTTCAAACCGTATAGCATCTGTCATAGACGAACACCTCATACAAGAACAGGCAAGTTTCCGGCCAGGCTAATCAACAACAAACCAAGTAACTCAACCTAACTCAACACAACGAGGATGGTTTTGAGAAGGGATTTGGTAACCGGAGTTGTGTTTGTGATCTATACAGCAGCTTCACGACACTGTAATCACAGATGCCTAATCCATAAGATTTGGAACTCACCACAGGATATCCCCCAAAAACATAATTCTGTTTACAGTCCTCCTTATGCAGAGCGCTTCATGAGTAGGCCTTAGATCAAGGTTTTGGTTTTTGGATACAAAGTACTTAACAACTTAGTGCCCATTTCTTTCAACACTCATTCATTCACGAAGTCTTCGGTAGTTCAAAGCTTTTACAACATAAGTGTGAGAAATAACTCTTTCTAAATTCTATGTTTGTTTCACTTCCTCGTCTTTGGAATGATCCCTCACTTGGCATTTTGCATCAAACATTGGAATTTTTTCAGGACTGTTGTAAAGATTTTTATTTAGACTTTGCAAATTGAGGTTTTGCTTTGCAGGGCCACGCTATTACATGTAATATGATTTGCTGATATGTTGTTAGTGTTGCTTAATTTATGTACATGCATATTTTTGTATGTGTCCTGCCATCAATGTATCCCCCCCATGGGATAGTGTGCACTTATGTGCTTGGGTATACTTCAGCCCATTCACTTTTTCCAGTTACTTGCTTGTAATGTAATATTTTTGTTATTTTTGCATTGTCCTTTTTATCTACATTAAAATGTATTTTGCAGGCTGTTTTTGCAAGTATTCAAAATCAATATTATATTATTATTATTATTATATACCTGGACTGCCTTATATTTATTTGTGAAAGTCATTCGAATTCGAAATTGTGTTAATTAGTCCATGAGCTGCCATCATCAGATTTTCGGTTCCTTGCACCAGAATTAAGTGATAATTTTTCCCATATATCGCCTTTTGAAGGGATGCCCCCTGACGGGATTAGGTAATTTCCTGCCCCGAAAAGCTGCATGTTAGCGTGCCCCTGCCCATTTCAAAATGACCCCGCCATTGTTTTTATGTAAAACCGCCATTAAAATTTCCGTTTAAGATAACATTTTATCAACGACTACCGAAATCAAGTTTTTAACTCTAAAAGGTTTAAATATCGAGGCGTCCAAATGGCCATCGTAAGGAGGCAAATTTGGCTGAATAAGAACCTGGGTTGATATTTTTTGGGAGCTCTAGAAAGAATTTTTGCATTATAATTTCTGCAACAGGCTCGTTTTCAATAAAAAAATTTAAAGGCGGTCGGTCCAGAAAGTCGTTTACATCGGTGTTGACCAACTTGGGTCATCTAACAATTAAACTTACCCTATTATGGTTTCCTATGAATACAACAGCTCAAATCAGCCTGATACAATCAAATCATAATAAATGGTTGTGGACTGTATTTACGGTAAAAAGAAAAAATATGCTTATGAAGAAGTGAAACACGGTGTCCATATGTAAAGGAGATTTTAAGATATTGTGACCTAACTTTCCTTCGAGCACATCAAGTGCTATCCTTTTTTTTCTGAATTGTCCCACCGGCTCCTTCGCTCTCCCTACTTCTACTGTCCGAGATCCCATCTTCCTTCCCAGCGTCAACACGTGTGAGTGGTCTGCACTTGTCCAGAAGTACGAGAGAAATTTGCGGGAAAATGTTATCAAAACTAACCTTAAGCGGTATAGGGTGGCGACCCTGGTTCGCCCCCCGTTCACAATGGAGGAATTGCTAAACGTTCAACCAGGACCAGCAATATGCCTTGACAACATCTCAAGTGAGCAGCTGAAAAACTTACGCCCAGTAGCAAAAGAATGGCTTTTTGCCGCTACATTTACTCTGCCTTATTTCCACAGGTTCCCACATGACTGGAGGAAAGCACACCGTTATGGCACTCTAAAGCCTGGGAAAGATCAATCTAATCCCGAAGAGCTATAGAACAATATTACTCCTCAGCCATACCTACCTTTGAACGTCTCCTGTTCAACCGTATCGCACCTGTGATAGACGAACACCTCATACCACAACAAGCAGGTTTCCGGCCAGTAAATCAACAACTAGCCAAGTACTCAACCTAACTCAACACATCGAGGATGGTTTTGAGAAGGGATTTGGTAACCGGAGTTGTGTTTGTTGATCTATCAGCAGCTTACGACACTGTTAATCACAGATGCCTACTCCATAAGATTTTGGAACTCACCAAGGATATCCGCCTGACTGAGCTAATCAAAGGATTGCTTTCAAACAGGATGTTCTTTGTTCAGCCAGGAGCGAAGAAGAGTCGATGGCGTAAGCTCAAGAATGGTCTACCACAAGGGAGCGTGCTTGCACCTCTCCTGCTTAACATCTATACCAACGACCAACCTAGGAGTGCAGGAACCTGTCGTTTTATCTATGCTGACGATATTGGAAATAGTGCACAAGATGCAGACTTCACAGTTGTTGAAGAGAGACTCTCCAAAGCTTTGGATGAACTCACTCCTTACTACGAGGAAAACCACCTACGTGACGTGCAAATCCATCCAAGACACAAGTGTGTGCTTTCCATCTACGCAACTGTGAAGCCAAACGTCAGCTTAATGTAACTTGGTCTGGTACACCCCTGGAGCATTGTGATAATCCTGTCTACCTAGGAGTTACCTTGGACCGCACTCTCTTATAGGATCCACATCAAGAAGACGAAGAGTAAAGTATGTTCACGCAATAATATCTTGAACAAACTCACTGGCACAAGATGGGGTGCTCGCCCACATACCCTAAGATCGACAGCACTAAGTCTTGCTCTGTGCTACTCATGTGCAGAGTATGCTAGCCCTGTATGAACCCATGCCAAGAAGCTTGATTCAGCATTAAATGCATTCTGCCGGCTTATCACAGGATGTCTTCGTCCAACACCAACGGAGAACTTATACATCCTAGCAGGAATTGCTCCACCAGACATCGTCGTAGCGAGCATGCAAAAGCGTAGTTGCCAAGTATCTAATGTGAAGCACCCTATGTCTGGACAGAGACCTGATGCCAACCGCCTTAATCCAGAGAGAGTTTCTTAAACAAAGCCCAACCTCTTGAATCAGTCGCTAAGGAGTATAAGAGAGTCGCATTGTGGAAAGAAAGACTGTCAATCAAGTAACATCTATTGGTATTGAACCTGGTGAGCATCTTCCACCTGGAGCTGACTCCTCATGGGCTGAATGGCGATGCCTCAACAGATTGAGAACCAGAAATGGCCGATCTAAAGTTTCCTCGCAGAAGTGGGGCTACCTGGAAGCAGATCAAGACATTAGCTGGGGTTGTGGAACAGCACCACAGACAATGGAACATCTCTTGGTCTGCCCACTATTGGAGCAACAATGCACAAACAAGGACCTTGCGGAATTCAGTGAAGCAGCCAGACGTCGTACCCATCTCTTGCTGGATCATATTTGAGAATCACTGTGTTTGGACACGATAAGAAGAAGAAGTTGCTCAGCGATTTCAGATTTCAAAATTGGAGGTCCATGTCTTTCTTAATTGGTGGCCTTGGCCCTCTCTCGTCGCTGAAGAGTTCCGCGATGTATTCATTCCATCGAGCAGCAATTATACTCTCCGTGTCCATAAGGGTGGTACCATCTGCAGCAAGAATACATCTGCTCGAAGGGTAGGTCTTGCTTCCACTTATAGACTTGACTTTCTTGTACATTGTTTGTACTTGTTTCAACAATTCAACTTCTTCACATGCTTCGATCCATTTGTCCTTAGCTTGATGACATGCATTCTTTATGTCCTTGTCAAGCTGCTGATACTTTGTATTGTCGCGCGCTTTCACTAGTCGGCATTCATCCATCTTATTAAGAATGGATTCTGTCATCCAGGGCTGGTTGGCACGTTTTGGTGCAGTTGGTAATACCTCAATAGCCGTCTTAGTTACTGCTGCCTTGAATGCTTCCCATTTGTCAAAATCCTCACTAGCTAGTAACTGGTTGTATGATCACGTTAGGTTTGTTTGAGATTTCCTGGGCTACAAGACTTGCATGATGGCACTGGTATTTGTTGAAGTTGTTAAAATGCTTTTTCGTTACGGGAATCTCTTGGTTTGGGTTATCTTTCTGTCACAAAGCTTCGTAATATCAGATAATAGTTCAGTCCAAGTGGTTCACAACAAAAATGTAGTTAGAGTCTAAGCTCCTTCCCTTACATCATGGGTGCGGTTTCTTTTTCCTAATCGAGGCTAGGATTGGCCAAAGGCCTTAAAATTTCCACTAATGAAAAGTATTTATATAAGGAATTCAAAGCGTTTTTAAAGAAAACCTTGCTAGCTAGAGTAGATACAGCCCAACTCTCTATGGGGCTGCCACCGGCCCAACGCTTCTAACTTCGTTAGATGCCAATGAAAGTCCAGCAAAATCGTAACTGCTTAAGCTTCATATTTATACCCACATTGAAGGTTCTTACCATCCCAATTGGAAGAATTGTCAACCGACATGGCTTATCATACCACGTACGCAGACGACATCCAGTTATACAGAGTGGTCCAAAAAAAAGTTTACACTTTTTCATCTGCAAATTTCTCAAAAGTGGGTAGACATATCAAAATAGTTTGAAGGGATTTATTAACTACAATATTAAAACGGCGTTGAAACAAAGCTGAAATGACAAAATGGCCGCCATCTAGAGAAAAAAGGTCAAAACCCACTTTGCACACACGTAAGTCTATGGCACTCTATTGGTGGTCACGAATTATATCCAAGATTGATACACACACATTGAACAATGCACCCCGTTATGGGATTTGGTATTTAATAATACTCACAAAGGTAAGAATTAAGACACCTCAAATTATTTCAAGTTTCTCTTATAAATTTAAAAATAAAACGGCTGCAATATTTCTTCTTTATGATCTTGTCCCAAACCAGGCAAACTTCGAAAATGTA
This sequence comes from Ophioderma brevispina, assembly GCA_023653785.1. Taxonomy (NCBI): domain Eukaryota; kingdom Metazoa; phylum Echinodermata; class Ophiuroidea; order Amphilepidida; family Ophiodermatidae; genus Ophioderma; species Ophioderma brevispina. The sequence goes on from JAMKCH010048307.1 coordinate 19,711, forward strand.
CAAGCAGAGTCTCGATCAGTCATGACAAGAAAAACATGCATGTAATCTTTCAATTTAAAATGCTCCCCAATTGAATTTAACTTAATTATTATGTAATAGGCATTTCAAGTTCAGTTTCACGGTTGAGATATTCTCTCATTCATTTTCAAACACTTCACACAAACTTGAAGGGTGTTCAGTAGATTGTTAAGTGAGTAGACCTCCAGTTCACGCAATGGTATTGATTTCTGTTAACCATAAATGGTTGTCCCATAGACTTACGTGTGTGCAAGTGAGTTTTGACCATTTTTCGCTATATGGCCGCCATTTTGTTATTTGAGCTTTGTTTTGAATGCCGTTTTCACCAGGTTATAACAAGATATTGTAGTTAATAAATATCTTCAAAAAATTGTGATATGTCCACCCACTTTTGAGAGAGTTGCAGATATAAAAGTGTAAACCTTTTTTTGGACCACACTGTATATCACCTTTGATCCCACTGACTCTACATCAATTCAGTCAGCTCTCTCCACACTTACACGTTGTATCAGTGATATTAAACATTGGATGACGAGCAACATGCTTAAGTTAAACAATGACAAAACTGAGTTTTTCATTGCCATATCCCCCTCATAACAAATGTCTTATGCCCCTATCTCACTGCAAGTTGGATCGGACACAATTCATCCGTCTGAGTCCGTTCGCAATTTGGGTTTCATCTTTGATACGCACATGACAATGTCAGCGCACATTTCATATCTTTGTAGCAACCTTACCTTTCTTCTAAGAAACATTTCTCGCATCCGCCGTTATTTGGACTTTGACACCTGCAACTATGTTATTCGCTCATTAGTGCTTTCCAGAATGGATTATGGAAATGCCCTTCTTATGGGTTCATATAGCAATATATCGCTAGACTTAAACGTCTCCAGAACTGGGCAGCCAAACTTATATTCTGTGTCAAAAAATTGACCATGCAAGCCATTTTCTGAAAGAGATGCACTGGCTACCAATCAGCGAGCGGATTTGATATAAGATCATGTTATACGTCTTTAAATGTATCAATGGATCTGTACCTGAGTACATTTCATCTCTTCTGTCCAAACGCTGTCCAGTTCGTGAGGGTCTACTTTCTTCTTCTGATACCACTCGCCTTGTTGAACACAAAATTCACAGTCGCACACTTACATATGCATCTCAGAAGACATTTTACCAAACTGCCATCCGCTCATCTATTTCCATGTTTAAGAAGCATCCCAAGTCTCACTTGTTTAACAATTGATCTTTGTTTTTACCATTGTATTTTTTTGCTCTATTTTCATGTATGTTTTTTGCTTTTCACGCGCTGTGGAAAATTTCACTGCAGGTCTATGGTCAGTCCGCCTAAATCTCTTCATGATCATGCAAGTTCCTTCAGCGATGCTCTCAGTTTGTACATGGAAGAAAGAGAATAGAAGGAAGCACATCGACCCACTTGACATTTGAACGATCTGCCGCCCCATAATTGCAATTGTTATTCATATTCTCTCAAGTGGCCCTTCCGAGGATAATCATAATCCGATTTCTCGCTCGAGAAAATTCGCAGTTCGTGGTTGTTTCTTCCTTGCGTAAAGATTCCGGGTCATCGGGAATCAGCGAATCAGCACGCGATAAATGCTGCGAAGTAAATACTCCAAGATAAACATATGACGGCTTACATGGAAACCGATCAACCCGCCCGGGGGTACTTGGAATTTGGTCGGGAACCCATGCTCGTTCCTAAAAGAAGAGGGACTAGCTGCAAATGCGGGACTACCGCTATAGGGGTATCAAATTCACAATAATCAAGTTCTAGTCCCGCTAGGTGTACAAATTGTCACGAATTGGGTGTTGACATGGGGTGAATTAGGAACTCAAATGGAGAGCACTCGCTTCATATCGAATCAAACTAGGTTTAATCACATCTTACTCCATCAATCATCACAAGGCCAACTCTAGATTTAGACTAAAATGAGAATGACGTAAGCACGACTAGATCCCGTTGGAAGGGAGAGGGCGCTCGACCTCTTAACTAACCGAGCCAGAGGGCTACCGTCACATCACCCCCTCGCCCTCCAAGCGAGATCCACTCGAGCAAAAATCACTGTGTAAGCATTTTAAATTTATACACTGCCTTTAAAAAAATCCCCTGGATGACTGCACCCCAACTGGCTAAGGCAAGAATGAAGTCAATCCAGTTGACCAAAACATGAAATCTGGGCAACCAATGAAGGCAAACCAGTGTCATGTTAACAATTTGGAAAAAAATCACAAAAGTTTAATTTTCAAACTTTACACTACCTAAATTTGAAAAAAACCAAAAAATGAGATATTCAAATGCACTATAAGCCTACTGATCACAATCCTAAAAACTTAGTAAAAATCTTCAAATTTTTCCAATAATCAAAGTATAATTTTGGAATGCCTAAAATGCTTGAATCAAATTTGTTTCCTTTTCCCTGGAACAATTTCTAATTTTAATCAGTATCAACTATCAAGACATAATCATTCTAAGTGTCAAAACAAACTAAATATGAAGAATTGTTTTGGATTTCAAAAACTTCTCTCCAAAACCAGCTATTTCCCAATACTGAATATGAAAAATCTTGTGCACCTGGGAATTTCTTGCAGAGACATGCTCATGCACACAAAGGATGCATTTCTGAAAGTACACGTCAAAACATACCCAAAATATACCCACCGCGCCTTTCATGTCTGCGCGATAGACACGTGCAATGTCTGATGGCTGCACAGATAAAAGCAAAAATGCGTAAACAAGTTTGGATGCACAGGATGTGAGTGGCCTGCTCAAATCCAACTGCAGACGGCCTCGCTTGTTGCTGTGTGGGAAAACTTTAAATTAAAGCCGTGATTTGCGCAAGCAATTTTTGACATGAATTTAAACAAAACTTTTGATTTGAAAGTTTGACAAAATCACACGCATGCTTTTTTCGTTTGTTTTACCATGGTTTGACACAAAACCGATTACAAAACACGAAACATGGCCCCAGGCTCAGCTTTATCCGTGTGTAACTCCGCACCGTAATGCATTAAATGGACCTTTTCATCTGCCCATACAATACATTGCCAACAAGGCGTACTTAAAGACACCATCAGTGATTTGCTAAATCAGAAAATCTAAAAAATCATAAAAAACCAGATTTTTGCATTTTTGGAACAAGTATAGGTATCCCAACATGCCCTACAGGTTGTAAGTCTAGAAGCAGCCTAATAAGGACAAAATTCGATATTTTAGTCATTACTGTCCGTACGGACAATTACTACAATGTGTAATTGAATGGGGATTCATATCTCTGAGCATTGCTGTTTTCTTCCTTTCCTGTCAATTTTTCAGTTGGAAAATATACCTAATGGGAGTTCTACAGGCTTATCCTTAACGTTTAAGCTATTCCTACAAAATTTAAATATTTTTTATCTTTCGGGATAATCACTGATAGTGTATTTAATTTTTGGAGAACGTGGAATGTGTGGACTTTTCAGATCCGTAATCATCTTCCTCTTTCCAAAACATTGAAAGACATAAAAACATTAATTTCACAAGGGTGCCTAGCCAATATGTGAAGTACTCTTTTTAGTACTCTTCGTACACGGAAAACTTGCACCAAACATTTAAAGACTATCGCTGCGGACACAACTTTTTGTGGCTTCATACGACTAAACACATCACTGTGGTTTTACATTTTTGCAATCGCGTACAGTGAGGACACACTAAATTTTGCGCGCAAAAGACTTCACAAAGAAAAACCCGGGAAAACTTCAATCTCCACCGACCCAGCGGGAGTTCACATCGTTACCGCGCTTTTATGAAGCTTTATTGGTATCATCTCAATGACCACGGGCGCCCAAAAATCTGAATGCATGCATGCACCTAGTTTCTTAAAAGTACAGTCTTAAACTACATCTTAAAATTACAACTTAAAGTTACTTTAAACTACTGATTCGAAACTTCACAAATCACAAATATTCTGCAATGGCCAGTAAATTGTCCACAGTTTCAAGTTCAAAGTCAATCCAGTCTGGTAATTCTTAAAAATGGTCCAATTTAAAACAAAATTTGAGCAGCAACGTCACTGGTTTCACTTATTGCGAATTCACCTTTTAATATGAAATAATTTTAATGTGATTTTAGCAACTCATTTAAACCTTTACTATCGTATCTATCCAAGTTTCTTCGGGCAATCTAATAAGTCTCTGCAGACACCCGGTGCAGACAACCCAAATGCCATATCGCTGACGAGAGCAGGGGCCCACAAAACAAATTTCACGATGACCACACAATCAGGCAAATCGGCGATGCAATGGAGCTGCGTGAAGTGTCTTTTCCATCGCCAGGTACAAACGGTGGCGGAACATTTTAGTCCCAGACTTACTCCACGAGTCTCGACATTAAACGTAACTTCACAGCAGGTCAAATCAGAAAATTGTTCCTTCAGTTCGCCAGGATCATACAGCACAAATCTTCAATCATTCAATCAATCGCCATAAAATTGAATCATATAATATAAATCATTGCTTGAGACGTAGCAAATTCGGGCTAAACGTTCTCATTCATTGGTGAAATCAGTACAAATCAAATGTCACAAATCACGAAAGCAAAATTAAAATCACAAAAGGTTCATGGGCAGAATAGTCTTGAAGTAGAATAAATGTTGTCGTCTTGAAAGAAGTCTCGATGCATCGTTTTTCATCGGGTTCAAATTCCACATTAGAAAAACATTGGTTCACATAAAATTTTTGTCGCTACACCGCCGGCTGAATCCTATGTTCAATATCCGTCTCAGAATGTCCAGTGCGTATCCGTCTCAGATGTCCAGTGTATATAAGGTAAAAAAAAATTCTAATGAAATCGTCCAGTACACAACAGTGCTCGATTTTATTGTCGTTTCTGCCCATAGCCTTCATAAAGTTACATCACTGAAGTTTCATACATGCCGTGTCCACAGCAGCCTGCACGCCGTGCATTGACGCAGCTGGCGGCAGACAAAACTTTACAAAGTTTTGAAGTCACATTTTGCCGCAAAACTGATACTGCTACTTCAAAAGTTCATAATTCTAGCGAGAGGTTTCCAGGATCGTCTACCCGGATTCTCCACCAGATGTCACGAATTGGGTGTTGACATGGGGTGAATTAGGAACTCAAATGGAGAGCACTCGCTTCATATCGAATCAAACTAGGTTTAATCACATCTTACTCCATCAATCATCACATTTTTTTTTTTTTTTTTTTTAATGCAAGCTGGTGATCAGTTCTGTTAATTTAGCCATGTTTCATCTCTAACGATTCACATCAGTACCTGTACAAAAACTGCCATTGGATGCAATGCATTGTGGGAAGCTACTGATATCTTCTCTTAAGTTACATCACTGAAGTTTCATACATGCCGTGTCCACAGCAGCCTGCACGCCGTGCATTGACGCAGGCGGCAGACAAAACTTTACAAAGTTTGGAAGTCACATTTTGCCGCAAAAACTGATACTGCTACTTCAAAGTTCAAATTCTGCGAGAGGTTTCCAGGATCGTCTCCCCGGATTCCTCCACCAAATGTCACATTGGGGGGGTGACATGGGGTGAATTAGGAACTCAATGAGAGCACTCGCTTCATATCGAATCAAACTAGGTTTAATCACATCTTTACTCCATCACAATCATCACCAGCCAACTCTAGATTTTAGACTAAAATGAAATGACTAGCAGAATAGATCCCGTTGGAAGGAGAGGGCGCTCGACCTCTTAACTAACCGAGCCAGAGGGCTATAAACGCGTCACAATAATTCCGTTTGGTTTGACTGGTTCAATGATAACAAAATTACCAGGGGTAAACCATTCAATCAGCAAAATAACCCTAAGTGTTTATTTTTTTCTTGCAGTAGCACAAGTGTCATTTTTTTGTATTTGGCTATTTTAAATGTGTATCTTTTTTCATGTATTGAGAACAGGTCCCGCAAGGGGTTAATCTCACTGCAAACGAACTCATCTTTTCAAATCACCTTTTATTTGTTCATCCTAGAATAACAGCAAAAACAATATGATAAATAATTATTTAAATATGGCCAGTACAGTGAAAAATAAAAATCGTTACAATATAATCCAAAAACATTTTGCATACACGTAAAGATGTTTTATAATACATATAAGTGGAATTTAAAAAGAGAGTAGTATATCATGTAAAATACGAGTAAAACATATATTGTAGGGAAATAGTACAGTAAGGATGTCATACTACTGCTGTACCGTTAGGGGTAATATAACTAGTATAATTTCATCACCAAAGCCTGTCCAATTAGGGGCCGGTATATTTTTGAAACTGACAATTGGTCCCGTTAGCGGACCACTTTATTACCCCGGTACTACGTTCTAATTTACTCAAATTGTCATCATCCGTTATTTCTTTCTCACACTGGTCATCTGTTTGGCATAAAGCTGAACGCATAACGATGTACATTAACGTCTTATATAGCAGTTTACGAGCACTGTTTGTAAACATGTGAGGGCCTCTGGTATCTTGGAATAGGTCGGCCTGACTGGTACACCCACTGGGCACTTGTATCCTTAGAGTTTTAATAAGATGGGCCATAACGATTCGCAGGAATGGATTCGCTGGCAACAAAAGAAGTGACGTAGGATGTTAACTGGTCTATAACGAAAACAACAACAAATACACACCGGAGACAGCCGGAACATGCTGTAATATGCAACATACTTTTACACTTTTACGTGTTCGGACATGAAATCCTACCATGATCCCATTTACCGGCTTAAGGTATTGCGATAATCACCCTCTCAGCAGGAGGGCTGACTGGCCATCCCTCTTCGGGGCATACTGGGAAGGTTAGCCTGCCTCAAATTGCATGATGTAAATTGCATGATGGCAATGAGGAAATTGAAAGATCAGGAAAAATTTTGTTCTGAAATTGGAAAACATCCCAATAGCATGCCATTTCATCATTTAAACTATTGCTTATTAACCCTTGTCTACCTGAGCAATTTTTGGTAACAACACACCGGAAGGGGTACCACCCCCTTGAATTTTTCTTTATTGAACATCCAATTCCTACAAATTTGGTACCTACAGTATAGCTTAGAGTTTATTCTTTCCATTGGTATCAAAATATGTAGAAACCAATGATGACGTAAATATGACGTCATAAGGTTATAAACTATGACAATACTGCATATAGGAAGAAACATTGATATTTTGCAAATTTACTGGCTCAAAAATAATATTATTGTAACACTTAAACATTTTCCATCATGTAGAGACAACATGACGTCATTATGACATAATGTTAATATGTTGGTACTCCTTTTGGTATCAAAGAAGAGGGGAGGACCTGCTATCTATTGCAACTAATATCCCTGTGTCGTAATAGGCGTGTTGGTATTTCCCTCCCGAAGGGGGAGGGGGTGATTGCCACACCCTATCCATCACTTTGGGATCACCCTTTACCTTTCTTATACCCCGGTATTTTTTTTTTTTGATGGATGGCATTGGCAATTAGTAATTGGCAATTACGTTACTCATTTGACACCGGAAAATGGGGTTTTAGTAGGGTGAAAAGAAACGAAGAGAGAGGTAACAACCCCCCCCCCTCCTTCGGAAGACGAGGGTTAATTAATTGATAATTTATCAATTTAATTAGGTATAAAGTATGACATTTTACACTCATGTTTCAGATGAAACTGACATTGGAATCAGTTCGACATAGTGTTGGTTATCAAACAGCCACACCGGTAAACAAATTCAACATAACCGGAAGTTAAAATATTACAATTTGGTGGGTGTTCGAGGTAGAATTACACGTATGAGCACGTTTGGGCACCAGTTAAGAAGTTATACTTTGTTACAAGGTACATTGAATTTTCATAATACCGTTTCTCAAGAGTCGGAAATGATCGGAACATTTTTATATTATTTTCACAATATTTTTAACAACTTCGGGTCACAAAATAACCCAAAATGCAAGCTTATTTTTAACAGTCTTAGCTCCACAGAGGAATGACGGATTTTGATGGGGTTTTCGGTATTTTATGAAATAACTTCTCCTCTATTTGGTGACAACAACTTGACAAAAAACATGGAAACTGAGTGTAATATGTACTTTCCAAAAATTATTTTCCCTGCAGTCCGGGTCACAACATCCGGTGAATTGCAAAGTTTTGTGGCCAGCTTTTCTTTAGTCAAGACCGTAGTCACTGCATCTGTCGCGGCAAAGAGATATAGATCACAGACGGTCGCGGTGTGTGCACATGTATACACATCGAGTGCCTAGCTTTTGTCGAGATGAATGGGTAATTGAATTAGGTAATTGGTGGTTTTCGCGTTGTTGGTCCTTCTATCTACTAGGTCCATGGTTTGTATAATGAACGTATAGGCGCCGACGATCTTGCCCTTCTCCACTCGGACAGCAGCTGGACAGAAGTAGAAAGCACACTTCCTGCAGATATGGCCCTACTTGCAGCATATCTCAAGACCTGGAGACTGAAGCTGAGCGAAGCCAAGACCACCGCTACTGCCTTCCACCTCAACACCAAAGAGGCTCATCGCCAGCTTCAAATCAACCTCAATGGAGCGCCTCTGCCATACAATCCTACTCCAACCTACTTGGGAGTGAAGCTTGACCGGCAGCTTACTTACCGGCAGCATCTCGAGTCCGTACGCGCCAAGATATCTTCGAGGAATAACCTCCTGTGCCGACTTGCTGGATCTTCATGGGGTGCCAGCCCAACGACCCTACACGCACCACCGCCTTGGCTCTGGTCTACAGCACTGCTGCATATGCCGCCCCAGCATGGTGCAACAGCTCTCACACAAAGAAGCTGGACACAGTACTCAACGAGACCTTGAGAACCATTACTGGTTGCCTGCGTCCTACTCCATCTGAATTCCTACCAGTGCTTTCAGGCATTGCACCTGCAGTACTTCGGAGAGAACACCACACGCACAAACTAGTGGATAAGGCCCTATTGGACAACAAGCACCTGCTGCATAACACTGTCAAAGAATCACACCAACTTGGTAGACAGAGACTGCGCTCTCGCCGACCTTTCTGCCGACACGCTGCTAAACTCTCCAGTTCCCCTTTCAACATCCTACAGACATGGAATACTGCCTGACTAGATACTCCAAAACTAGATCAACTCTCTATTACACCTAAGACAGAACTACCACCTGGCAGCAATCTCCCACGCAAGGAATGGGTCACCTTAAACCGGATTCGCACAGGAGTCGGTCGCTTCAACCGCAATATGCACCGATGGGGGCTGCGGCCATCGCCAGCCTGCCAATGTGGTTCTCCATCACAGACTGCGGATCACATTCTCAATGAGTGAGTGCCCTACCTTTCGCCCACCGGTGGACACAGATTTCCCAAACCCCAATCAATCAACAGTGAGTTGGCTCCAACGTTTACAACATATTATCAGACCACTCGGTGAGAGTTTGTAGATCTCGCTGTAAAATCTGATGGTCGTCTGGGGTGTTTATCTGCCTGTAGACAATACTGTCATCAGCGAAAAGGCGAATGGTTGATTGGATGTTAACACGAATATCGTTAATGTACAGCAAGAATAAAGGTGGTCCCAGGACCGACCCTTGTGGTACCTCTGATGTGACGTCTACCCATGTGGAATGCTGCACGTTGACTACAACTGCCTGTTTTCTGTCTGCAAGGAATGAGTTGATCCATCTGAGAGTAGATCCCCGAATTCCACAGTACTCAAGCTTAGCCGACAAGTGCTGGTGGGAAACCTTGTCAAAGGCTTTGCTGAAATCGAGCAGAATTACATCTGTGTGACCACGGTTTTCTAGGTTGTAAGCCCAGTCATACACTGATGAAATTAATTGTGTAACTGTTGAAAGGCGCTCTCTGAAACCATGTTGTGAGTCATTAAGAATATTATGCAGGCGAAGATGTTTTGCCATATGAATTAAAACAATGTGCTCAAGGTCCTTGCAACAGATACAGGTAAGCGAAATAGGTCTATAATTCGCTGGGTCTGACTTTATTCCCTTCTTGTATATGTACGTCACCATGGCTTGTCTCCACTGGGTAGGTACAAAACCGCAGTCTATAGATTGTTGGGACAAAAATGTTAAAGCAGGAGTGACCTCTTCAGCGACGGTTTTGAGCAGTTTTGGTGGTAACTCATCCGGGCCACTAGCTTTGGATGGATTTAGATTCAGCAGTTGTTTGGTAACTCCGTCATGATGAACATTGAGATTGGATATGCTTGGAATTGGTGAAGTGCCCTTAACAGCTGAGATATTACATGAAGGTGAATTAAAAACGGACTAGAACTGCTCGTTGAGAGCATTAGCTTTGTCTTTATCGGAGGTGCACAACCTAGTCTGTGTACGCAAGGCTGGAATACCAATGTTTTCAGTCCTTATCGACTTTACATAAGACCAAACTGTTTTTGGTTTGGTTTGCAAAGATGCCCCAACAGCAGTATTGACATAATTTGAATGTGCATTTTGCACAATTTTTGCCACTTTATTTCTGTAATGGCGAAAAGATTTCCAATCAGAGTGCGAATTTGTTTTCCGAGCTCTACAATAAAGCCTGTCACGCTTTCTCATTTTCCGCTTAATCTCACCAGTGATCCAGGGTAATCTATTCCTACCCCTGCACATTTTTGATGGAATGTGTGTCTCCATAATCTCCCAGTTTGTGTCCACAGAGTTACTAAGCTGATCTGCATTGAGGAAGCTTTGACAAAAACTTTTGGTGTTGTTTTTAAGATCTCGTATGTTACCTCTCTTGAAATCGTATACTTTTCTTGACGCAATGTTCCCGGAACCACCGTAGGTGGCGTAGCGCACGACTCGGGCTTTGATGGAACACTCTTAATTACTTTAGTAGAAAAATATCATGTAATGACCTAAAATTCCCCAGATATCTATGATGTAGCCAACATTTTGACATTGTATCGCATGGAACGCCTTAGAATGGTTTCAACAGGGTTGGAAACGCTGAAAAACATACGAAACAGCATACATCTGAGCCAAAAAGTGAATTTTATGATTTTATTTAAATGACCCGTGACGTCACGATGAACGTCATAGAGCATCACATGTTAGATCACATGTTTTGTCGCGCGATCTTTCTTCGTCTTCGGAAGCCGTCTTCGGAAGCATTCGGATTCTCGGGAACGTCACCCAAACAATCTTTCCTCTTCAAATTAATACCAAATTTGACCGATTTGGAGTAATTGTTTAGATTTTACAATCGAATCATTATTCGCTACGCAAAAGTGTAAATTTATAAATTTTTGTGTTTTTTTTTAAACAATTTAGTAGGTAAGGTTTAAGTATTATATGTTCAACACTACCCAAAAAAATCCCGCGTGGCGCAGTCGCTTAAAGGGATTTATTGGGATGAATCTATCGGCATAATGAAATATCCCTAAATATGACGTACCAGATGGTTTGCATGGTCATTGGAGTATTCCTTGCGAAGAAAACACCATTTTCACGCTTAACTTTCGAAGCAGTAGACGATTTAAGGAAGCCACCACGTTTATTATTTACGCTATCGTTTTGCCACAAGCCATGTTTATCTTTCACACCAATTGAAAGATAATCGGTGGTTAGTCAGTTCCGGCCTGTATAAAAGACTATCACGTTTACTTTTACATTGAAATTCAAAACACGCTTTAATTTAATGTTTCGTTTAAAATATATAATTTTATCAAAAATGGCATATATTTGTGCTCCTATTTTTTTTTTTTCAAATGAGCCTGGATTCTTGAGAAATATAGTTTTTAATAAAAATTAGGCAAACTCTACATCATACAAAGAATGCGCTAATCGTTAACATGGAAAGTACGTGATTGCTGAACCGCGCAATTAGTGGGTTTCGAACCCTTATCTCTAGACAATTGATTGGAAACCTGGACTTCGAGGTACCAAAGAGGTTTCTATATAGATAGAGAGTCAAACGTTACGTAATCTTTAGAAATCATCGTCTCGCATGTTTATGCCGACCGCAAAGAAAACATAGAGTACCAACAATAGAAAGCAATGGCTTGCCTCCGCTTCTTCCACATACTGTGGGTGCCGCTTTGCATATACCTAATCGGATAGTGTACAAATTGATTTATGTGTTAGAGTTGGCCAGGTGTAATATAGTGCACCTGGATCATTTTTCTCAGATACTCTTTTTTTCTCATACTGCAATGCGCGCTTAGGTGAAAAGATGTATTCATTGAGCGGTTATTTAAATCAAGACGACTGCCGTGTCATTTCATTCGTTGTGTGGCCATGGTAGGCCAAAATTAACCACCCAAACACCACATCCAACAACTTGTATTTTGGCGGATTGTTTTATCGAATTGACATTATGTTTTGTATACAGCACCCAAACTAATCTTATCCGTGCATTCAGCGCCCGCACAGACGACTGGTTTTGAATGGGCTTCACCCCCTTGTTCGTAACACTGACCTCTACGTATACGCATTAGATAAAGGTTTCCAACGACCATTCTCGAATAAATAATTGTCGTCCTAGAGATGGGTGTGAGCTTGCCTAGTTTCTGACCAGTCGATCGCGTGGCGAGACATTCAGAAACTAGCAGCGACACATATCTCTAGACGACCATTATATTCGCGAATGGTTTGTTTTGAAACCTTTATCTTACATAAACGTCGCAAAGGATTAAATGGAATTTTATCCAATTATTCGGCAACCATTTTGGATCTTGTTTCTAATTCTAACGTTAAAAGGGACATAGGACTAACTTTTTCTTTAAATAAAACCACCAATGCCTTCCTATATTCGCATGTGTACGAGTCTTATCGCACCACTAGATAATCCAAGGGGTAATCTACCAGATGTATTCGATCTTTGGCATTCATCTGGATGTATTGACTGCTCACCTCTTGAACAACTAAAACCCATAGAGGAATCTGTGTTTCGGCTTAACTTCGTCTTTGGGGGCACAATACGCTCACAGACAACAACGGAATGTGGTCCAGGTGCAAGCAGCTGACTGTACAGTCCCAATTTCCTTTACCCCATCGTTTCATATACGAATATATGTCAGAATACACCATCCCTGACAAACCAGAATTGATATCATTAAATGAGTGGACTCGTGAAACGCATTAAGATTTTGGTTAATGTGGACTGCTTCTCGGCTTTAGGCGGAAAATTATGGCATGTTTTTGTTAACCTGCACGCTAAAGCCCATTGCACATCCTGGGTGAAATTTGTGGTAAGGGTTTCCGGTCGCCACTGAGCACACTATCTCCTGGTGTTCTGCATCGGTGTGCCATAAGACCTTCTGGGTCATTATTTTTCATTTCGAGTCTGAGACCAATCACAATGTACCAGTCTACCTTGGTGACAGAGTGGGCACCGTCTTAGGGAGCCCAACTCTGTCATTTTCTATAGTTAGGGTCTATTTGGAATTAACGGGTGATTTTGGGATTATTAAAGTCTTTTTTTGGTCGATCGCTATTTTAAATGTCAATTTGTCATGGGACATCGTTGTGAATTTTCTTACAAATAAAAAAATAATGCAGTACCCGTTCTCTGGTGGCAAAATTAGTATAAGAAGTTCACGATAATTGGTACTCCCTAACTTTAATTCTAACTTTGATTCCATAGTATTAACAGTATGATAAATTTGGAATTAATCTTTTTACTGTAATGACCCATTGGCATATTAAGACACACGGTAGTGTGTCCACCAAGTTTTAAAAATAACAACTAAAAACACCAAAAAACAGCCAAAAAAGCATTAAAACAGCCATGATACAAACGACACACACCGTGAGTATATTAACAGAAACAAACTTCCCTTTGTTTGACGCGCGTTTGACGAGAAATATCACTAGGTGGCAATATCATCAATAATCACTTAACCGCTCGCAATACACAACCAGAGCATGTATTTCAACCCACAAAAGTATATTGGACACAATTCATGTGCAACATATGAAATAAGAAAACGGAAACGATGAATTAGAAGTACTTTCAAGCGGTCACTTATAACGATTATTAGTGGAAAGTGCGAAACTCTTACAAGTGGTCTCACAGACCTACAGCCTTTATTACGAAATGGATAGTAGCCAAACTTAATATATAATTTCTAGTTATCCTCATGATGTGCCTTTTAGTGATAATATTGAAGATAATTCACTCTATGCAAAGAAAATGACGTTTAAATGGATTCTTTTGTTCAACCATCATACCTCGAAACCCTTCAAATTCATCAACGATCCCATACAAATTTGATATGATATGCTAAGTTCCTTGCGTGGCAGAGCGTCTAATCGTCAGACGTTATTGATTTTACTTTTGGATAGTCTCTTGTTGTCGGTTCGAGTCCGGTGGAAGCCCACGACTTTTAGCACATTAAAATTACACGAGAGTAAGATCATTTTCTTTACTTACGGTCACCTTGGCCATTGAAGTTTATGAAATGGAAGTATAATTCATCTATAGTTCAAACATTTCCAAATCTTTCTTATATATGTATTTCGCAGTATTCAGTTATTGTCAAGATCAGACAACATCAAGAGTTTTTGAGCAGTTTGATTTTACATTAAATGCATCTTCATAAAAATAACAAATGGGATTTTAAAAATATATATCAAAAACTGTTACTTAGGACGGAAATGAGACCACAATTTGTAAAATAATCAAGTTGATTTTAAAATATTTAGAATCGAAAATCATAGTAAGACAAACCAGTGAATCTTTATCAAGATAACGAGCATTACAAATAATTCGAGAAAAAGTATGCGAGCAGTCGTTCAAGCAAACAAATCTACATGTGATTATGTGACACATTTCATGAGCAAGATATGAATTGAGAAAACGGAAACGACGAGTTAGAAATGTTTTCAAACGGTTATTTGTAACGATAATTAGTGGCAAATAGGAAATTATGATGTGCCTTTTGCTGCTACCGTTGAAAATAATTGACTTCATGCAAAGAAAATTATGCTTAACGGATTCTTTTGTTCAACATTACTGATCTATCACGTACTAGCATATACAACAAATCAAGTCTTGTTCTGTAAGCTTCCTCCGTGTCGCAGCGGGTGTAAGCGATAACTAAATTATTGATTTTACTTCTGGATAGTCTGTTGTTGTCAGTTCGAGTCCGTTGGTGGCCCAGCACTTTCGGCATTATGCTAGTATTCAATTCTGGTGGTCATTCTCTTTAATTTTGGTTATGTAGGCTGTACAAGGATGCTTCTCTGGGTTCTTTTACGCGGTTTTCCAAGAGTTTTACCAGTTTAAAGGTTTCTGAGTGATGCTGAATGGCATCTTTATAAAATTATAAGCTTAGACATTAAAAGGTGGTTTCCGTAATTGTAATGGCAATAGAATTGATACGTGGTCTCTTGGTAAAATACGTCTTACTGAATGCAAAGCAGTAACTCATTCTTTTCTTTTAAAACGTAAAATAACAGTGTATATTATCAACAAAGGAACTAAAATACATTTCCACAATTTTATGCCCTTTTTAATTCTATTCTTTGTGAAAAAGGCCTAAAATTGCAGAACTTTACAATCTGAATATCTCACTACCTGAAGGAGATAAATTTTTAAAAAAAAAGCACTGGACGTTTTAAGTATAATAAGTATATATCGAGCATAATCCAGGGTTGACAATCAGAAGGACGTAACTCAACACTAAAAGAAATATGAAAGAATTTCTTTAATTCTGCTGTTCATAATTCAAAATTGTTCTTTGTTTACTAAAGTATAATGTTTGCTTACAGTACCATATATGAACTTTAACATATGTTTACATTTTGAGTAATGAACAGATTTGCTTATACTCGATTCATCTGATATGTGACCCCGTACCATTCTTGCGGAGGTGAAAAACTTCTGTTAATCATGTTATTGTGAGGAATGTTAAAGCCTGAAATACACTATTGTGCGTTTCCATACATGAATGAAATTGTATTTAGTGGCAGGTGAGTGAGTTTATATGATCATAAGCTGTGTTCACACGAGCGGAAGTAAGGCTGGCGTAAAGTGTGCAATAGCGCATGTTGGATTAGAGCGTAGCGTATGTCCTACGGGGTCGGACCTTTTTTTCAAGAACAAAGCAACAACTGCAATCATGTTAGGCCAGATCGCGGATTCTAGGTTCTTGGGTTCTAGGGTTTCTTTCAAGAATCTGGCTCTACGTGCTTAATAATAATAGATGAAACATATAAACCATCTCTTTGTTAAATTGCTGTACTTAAAAATTCAACAGAAAACACCCTGATTTTTGATGTAGCAAAACTGTAATATTTCTACATAACTTTTTTATATATTTACTCTCATCTCAGCTTACCTAAATTAAATAACAGAGTACAAAACAAACACTATTAGCGCCAAGTGCGTATTCATATAATACCAATTAGAATGAAGCTGGTCTGAGGAGAAACTGAAAAATTGTAATGTTTTGATGATTGTGGGGGAAACTGGGGTAAATCCATAAATCTAAAACATTCAGATGCTAAGTAGGTCCCATACCGTACCGCCTATTAATGGCGTTTGATTTTGATTGGTTTCCTTCATTTTTTTATCTTTGTATTTGCTTTTTTTATTTGTTCTTCTCTTTTAATTTTATTTTTATTTCATTTTTTTTTATATAAATCCGTTATTATCAGACGTTAGTCTGTATATTGGAATTGGTCTACTTTTGAAAATCCAAAAATGTGCCGTCAGAAGACAGTAAGTGTGCACGTATTGGGGGTAAGTACTGCCTTTTGCATTGTGAGAAAAATTTGAACTTCTGTCAACCGTTTTGGATAGAGGGAGTGGTGTTTAGAGCTATAAATTGGATATGTTATGTGTTGAAGTCTTCTCCAGGGCCGAAAGGCTTGTTTTGTTTTTTTGTGAACGAAAAAGGTGGAATTTTGGACGATTTGTGAGGCAAGTGGTTTCAAGATATTGAGTGTTTTGTTTTCGTCCTCCGAACTGGCCATGTGGAATAGTCCATGTTCGTAAATAGGGGTACATTTAGTAACGTGGTGATGTGTACGTTATTTGTGGAAATAAAGGGCCTGTATAATGTTTCACTGATGGTGAAATTATCCATTAGAGATATGTAATGTTTTATTCTTTTATAGGCTATAGGAAAAAATAGTTCATGATGTAGTGTTTGAGTAATTTGGTTCGCTTTTATTCTCGGTAAATATTATCTTCTCTGGCTATTAGTGGTCGTGTCAATCTGTCTTCCATAAGCTTGTGACCAATGGAGCAGATTACACATTCATTTGACAAGTTCTTCAGTTGTTCAGCGGTCAAGGCGCTTACGCATATGTGTTATTTTCCCCCGTTGGTCCAGGGTTCGAAATCGGTCAAAAGAAGTTTGATTGTTGTTATTTAGTTTTGTTCTTGTTTGAGCTGTTTGTTACCAGAAAAGATGTGCCGTTATTTTGCTTTTTCTCCTTTTCCCCGCCCTTTTTTCTTCTTTTTTAACAACCTACACAGCTTAAAGTGAATCACGAAGTTGGGAATAAGTAAATGAAACAAAATTACAATGGAAACAAAAGAAAATAAATTTAAACATAAATAAAATACAAAATAAACAAATCAAAAGAATTAATGGATAATGAGTGAAAACAGAAACGCTCAAAATACAAAAATAAAAAAGAAAGACAAATACATAATGAATTCCAAGAAAAAATAATAGTATTAAAATTATTAAAATACATAAAATAATATAATTTTTTTTTTTTTAATAAAATTAATACAAAACTTATAAAAAAATAATGTAAAAATAAAAAAAATGCAACTAGATCAAAATACATCAATAAAGTTATGTACTTAAAATGAAATGACCTAATCCAATAAAACTCTTTAAAATAATAACAACTAAACAATAAATTGATAATTGCTTCTTATTTCCATAGATCGACATTATAATGACTACACTCAAAGAAGTGAGACAAATAATACATTATATAGCGTAGGTGACCAAAAGGCCAAAGTTGGCCAGCACGATGGCACCTCCGTTCATAAAATTAATATAAATAATTAACAAAATAAAAACTATACAAAAAAATGTTTCAACAACAGTTTTCGTAGCTTATTATGAACCGTTAATGAATCAAAGCAAACACTGCAACAAAATGAAAGTTAGATCTAGGTATACGATATCAGCATCTTAGATGCTGACTTTTCCTGCTAGTGTTCTAATGCCATACAGGTTGTTTTAGAACACTTAATAGTCGGTTGAAAATTCATTTCAAGTATTGTGGGCCCATTGTTCTTATCCCTCTTGATGAAACCAAATGGTTTATCAATGTCCTACCGTAAAACTCATCTGTGGTACAACGAGTGTTTTCTAATTAAAGTAATTAAGAAGACATTGGAAGTTGGTGTTAAACAAAATTGTACATTAACACCCAAGATTGAGTTGTATAACATAAAAGACCATAAGCAAAAAAAAATAATACAAAAAAACAATTATAAACATCGATGTTGGAAGCATATGAAAAATAACCAAAGTACACGTGATAAAATACGAAAAGCCAGGGGTTTGTTTCATGAAAGGATGTGGCGGGGTAATTATTAAAATATAATTAAATAAAAACAGTAATATAAATAAACCATGAAACGGAGCATAAATACGACACAACGGTCCGTAATTTAAAAGTTTAAAGAGCATCAGAATAATAATAATATCGAATACGAACAACAATTAATGAACAATAAAATAACATTTAAAAATGGCCAAAATATGAACAAAATATTAAACTAAAAAGTAATACCAATTATTTAAAATAAAACCTGAATATTAAAATGAAAAAAATTACGAAGAAAAAATGCTTTTTTTAAACAAGATAAAAATAAAATAGATGTGACAAATAGTGAAAAAAACCCCACAATAAAATAGCCCTTTAACAAATATAATAAAATATAGAAAAGTGGAGACAATGGTTAAAAAACAAATATCCAGTTTTATAAAAAATTATTAAAAATATATATTTTTTTAATTTTTTTTCATTTTCAATTTGGTGATATGAACCTGAATTTGGGTGGGGAAGGGTTGTTGTATTGGGGGAAGGGGTGATTGACAAACCCTGTTGTCATAATGTGGAACCCTGTCGTTGATGGAAAGAGAACCCCGGGGTGTAGTTTGGAAAGGGAACTCTGGGAGGTTGAGAAGGACACAGGGTAGAAAAGTTTCATGGTTATGAAATGGGTATTGCCATTTTATATTCCGTCAGCGCTTCTGCCCAATATCCTATAGCGCATGACGGAATCAATTAGAAAATGCTGCCCTGTGTATTTTGAAAGGAGACCCTGTGTTTAGTGAGAAAGTGCCACTTTGGTAGATGAGAAGTGGGATCTGGGTTAGTTTGGGACGGACACTCTGTGACATCTGGGGCAGGGCTCCCAGTCAGTTTTGTGAAAGGGGTCTTGGCTAGTTCGGAATTGGAAAAGACCTGGAGACTTAAAGTGACAATGAGTGAATTTGTTAGATACGAAGTTCTCTCAAATTGCACAGGATCGATTGTAGACCACCTCCCAAGACCGTTCTAAGGGTTTTACTTGGACCAAAAGTCCAAAAGAAAACAGCAAACCTTGTTTTGACTTGCCTGACTATCGTCAATTGTCCCCATAGAAACACCGTGCTTTGACTTTCCCTGTCCGTGCACAGTCAGAAAGACTAACTCATCATCTTAGTAACAGCAGGACTGCGTATTCGGCTATTCACTTCATGTTAAAAAATTTTGTTTTTGCTAATACATTGGAAAGCATTCCAATATGCAAAAACAAACCCGGGTACGAAAAAAAATTGGGGCGCTTCTTTCTTCATGGTAAATTCTCCTCAGTCTCTTAGGAAAGGCATCTAGTAAAGGGTGCCTGGTAATAGTTGCAAGGCCCCGGGGTCGTAGTGCAGGCAGGACCCTAAGGTGGTGACAAAGTTTACAAACGCTATCAGGTTACGTATGATAAGGTTCCGCACGGGACCAAACAACCCTAACCCTCGGTACCCTCCGCGCCGAAAACGCGAAAGCCGAGAACCGCGAAATTCTAGTTTGAATTTGTGTTTTGTATTTTTCCTATTTTTTTTTTTTTTTTTTTTTTTTTTTTTTTTTTTTAAATGTTTAAATTCTTAGTTTTCACATTAACATTTAAAACGACTTATGTTCACGCATTTAACATATGCTTGAGTCTATCACTAACGTTTTCTGAAAAAAAATGGTTGTTCTCCCCTCATCCTGCTACACTAGCATTCATTTTCATGCCACAATGGACTAAATTAAATCAATGTCACAACTGTATGCTGAATGCCATACCATCGCTCATATTTCAGCAAGGCTGTGCAAGAGACCCTTTAGTCAATCTTTGCCTTGACTCGAAAAATGCCGAGGGATAAAACCTGGGTCTAGAAGAAATCTAACTATTGTTAATAGTGAAAAATATACAATGATGTTAAAGCTAATTCAAGCAAACCAAAATTTCTGAAATCTATGGCTAAGATTATTTCAAATTTCCACGGTCCCTTTCACTGAAGGATCACGTCAAAATCGTGCTATTCAAGGTAATTCTTGAGCTTCTTTCTTTGGAGTCCAATGCGTTCAATGGCGTAGTATTATTTTCAACCTTCCTGTAAGAGTTTGTAAATTTCTTGGTCAATAAATTCGGTCAACCGATTCCCTTCACACCATGACTAATCTTCTTACTCTTCCTCAATGGGTAATCAAAACCCAATAAATTGGCCCCTTGCAAAAACAAAGCAACACCTTAATCATTTGTTGAACCTCTTCAGCAATTTTTTCTTGGAGCAAGGCCGCTATACCTGGCTCCACAATAACATTCTAATTATATCCTCAACTGCCCGTTTGGGGCTTACGAATCTGAGAAGATTCCTTTAAAATAATTCATGATCTTCCTGGTTTTACAGGTTTGCTTCTGGGACTACTATTCCAACAGAATGTTCCCAAACAAACCTCTCCCAGACTTAGGTATCTTTTGGGAGGGATTACGAAACTTGTTATTTGGAGGCTTTTCTTACCATTCGAGCAGAAATGTCAACGCCCACACTTACAAATTAAACAAATATGCATTCACTATTCTACATTCAGAATATGATTTTGAAAGTTTCCTACTTTGCCATTGAAATAGGATCTCAGAGGTTTTATTTCGCAGGACAATTTGTCTAGACTTAAATAATTTCCTTTCAATGGTCCACGAACCTATTTCATTGAAATGTTTTAGAGATTAATCTTTGAAAAATCAGGCTTGCATTTCATCATTCAATTCATCAATTCAAATAGTTTTATTAGCATCTTCATTCAGTCAATACATTACCTATGAATAAAATACATTAAGAAAATAACGAGAGAAATGTGGTTTTTTAACTGCATTTACGTAACGACATTAATGCAAAAGCCGGAGAGGTCCACATTAAGTCGATGGAACTTTGAGCATGCCCCACCTTCACTATTCACAGAGTTTAATTTTACTATTGGTACTAGACAGACGGGACAGATTAGAACAAGACAAGAAACCAACCAAAACCGGACCAAGAAAAGACAACAACAAAACGGACAAGAAAGGATCTGAGGACATTGACAATTATTTTAACAAGATTAGGGGCAAAAAAGAAATATTGATCCTAGTGAGACAAACAGAATGATGAATGCAAGGATGCGAAGGTATTGCAATTAACGAGTGAACAACTTAGGAATTGTCTAAAAAGGATGACGGTTTTTTATAACACATATAACTAGTTTGAATATTTATTAATCAATCATGTTTTCGGTTAAGTTTTTAAAAGCACGAGTGGTTTTGAGCTTCTGATGCTTGTCCCTAAGGCATTCCATATTTAGGGCCAGTGTATTTAACTGAGTTATCATTTGTAATATACTATGCTAAACAAGAGTAAACTTGGGAAAAGTGCAAATAGCCTTGTATCACTTAGCTCAAATTGGCTGCCGGTCAGCCACTTCGTGTATACGTACCTGTTTATTGTATGTCAATAGCTTTTAAATGAATTTTCTCTATATATAAAATATATCCCCTGAATGACCACTAATACGTATGTCTGGGGCCAAAAATTGTATGTTTTTATCCTTTATTGGATGTTCTTTTTAATATTGCCAATCAAGTGATGATGAATAAAATATATATAATCCGGCGTTTATTTGAAATTTCTTTGTGTTTGTAGGTTTTTATTATGGATTTTATTGTTTTATGCACCAAGTAGGTCCCATGCCTCCTGATGTCGTCTGTGTACATCGCGTCTAAGATCGGATTTGCGTAATAATGCAGCCATTGCTTTAAGATGTGCTTAAAACACGGTACATTCATGCTGTGTGTTGACCGGCGGTGTGAACTCCACGTAAGCGAAGAGGTGGTGTAAGATTCTTCCTGTATTGAAACATACAAAGGCATATTTTATTTATATGCCCGTGAAGTTTATATTATTGTGGAAGATAGGCCGAGATATCGTTCCATGTACTTATAGACGTGTTAGTGTAGGTGGTATGTCATAAATACCCATGTTTCGTGTTTTTTTTTTTTTCTGTTTAAAGCCATAAATCACTTGATTCTTTATCTTTAGGGTGTAACTTATTGGAAAAAAATATCTTGGAATTTTTTGTTTTCAAAACGTTTTTTAGGGTGTTCAAAAATCCAAGATGGCCTCCAAAATCACAAATTCCATATTATTGGGATTATGAATGCAAATATGAAGGTCCGGTCCAAAATTGACGACAATACCCACATTTTCCATACCACAGAGTTCAAAAAAGCTAAATTCAATATTGCAGCCATATTAAAAATTACGTGTATCTGGTAGGGATCCAGATGAAGTCCAAAATGGCCCCAAAGGGCATGTTATGAATATAAACGCTACATTCAACCTAATCAAGAGAAAATAGGATTCAGATTAGGGTGAATGTATCTTGTGGTACTAGGGGAACCCAATCTGACATTTTTTTTGGTAACCACTTCAAATCCAAGATGGCGGCCCAATCTGGTCGCCGAAAGCGCTATTAACACGGCTAAAAAACATGGTAATTTAAGAAAAACTACATGGAATGATTAAACTTATGGGGCAGTGAAAACATTGTATTTATACTTGAGAAGAAGAAACAAATCCAAACTAATTTTTTTTTTTTTTTGCTAACATTCTTTGAATCCAAGACGGCGGCCAAACCGTAAGATACTGATAAATGGTAAAATCTAAAATGATTTTCAAATAGAGATCCATGTCCATCATATTTTTATTACAAAATAACTTCGATGCATCCTTTGGACCCAACGGAATCATATTACCATTTATATTAAAAAAAAAAAGGCATACTTCAAAATTAAAGATGGCAGCTAATTTGCTAATATAAGCACTGCAAAAAATCAATAGCAAAAAATCGAGTTTTCATCCGACCATTATGTTATACGAATTCGGAATTTGAATATAAATACAATGAAGCAACTATAGATACATAGAGAAATCTTTCTACCATTTAATTTTTTATTAATATGAAATATAAAAATAGATACCAGCTAATATAAAACTTAATTTTGAAATTACGATGCGAGCTCTGGAAATTCTTTGATAAAAACCGTAAGTCTACTGATAATAGTAAAATCTAAAATGATGTTCACATAGATCCATGTCATTCATCATATTTTTATTACAAAAAATTCGATGAATCTTTGGAACCAACGGACACTCAGATTTACCTTTATATTTAAAAAAAAAGCATAATTCAAAATTAAGATTGGCAGTAATTGGCTAATATAAGCACTAGCAAAAAATCAATAGCAAAAAAAACGATTTTTCTACCTATTATGTTATAGCATTAGGAAATTTGAATATAAATACAAATGAAGCAACTATAGATACCCTAGAGAAACTCATTCTACCCATTTAAGTGTTATTAATATGAATAAAAGCAAGATACCAGCTAAATAAAACTTAATTTTGATAATATGCGGAGCGAGCATTGGAATTTTGATTAAAAAACTTGAATAAGACTCCAAGATATTTGTATTAAGCAAGATAAGATATTACTGTTACATTTTGTTAAATAGTAAAATGCTTCAAATTAAAATGGGACCCATACTATTAGTTAATTTTGTTTTGCAATCAGATATACAAAAACCTAAATGATAAAATGGTTTGTGTCCAAAAGTGTTAGTCTAGTTGCTTCATTTATTTAATATATTCAAATTTCTAATGCAAATAAACTGTAAAAATGGAGATATATGTGTAGATATATGTGTTATGAAATATCGTCAGTTTGGCTATGCTGTTCACAAACTTAAATTATAGAATGAGTTTTTTTGTGTCCAAAAGTTCTAGTTGCTTCATTATATTATGTTAAGGAACATCCGTGATGGCTATTGATAGGACAATGGTCATGTTAGTGACCCTCTTGGATTTAAGGCATGTTTAATTTTACAATTACTTGATAGGGGTTCATTTTCAAAAGTAGTATCTGGGCGTGCTTCCAAGAACTAATGTGTAAACATATATTTAGGTAATATGAAAAATGCCACCATTTGGTTTGAAGGATGGTAAAATTTTAAATGGTAGATATGGTTTCTCATGTTTAAATGTCTAGTGCTTCATATCTATTTCATTTAAAATTCCTGATGCGCATAATGCATTGTATTGGTATTTTGATATGCTTGTACGCAGTCGTCATTTTTTCACCATTTTGGATTTGAAGCGTGTAAACGTTTGGAATAAAAAAAAAATACCCCTACGTCCCTGAGGGAAAATGAATCCCAAACCCGACGATCACCGCAAGAAGGGCCGGAGGTAGCGCAATGTGTCTTGTTAGATCTATGGAATTAGGGAGATATAGAGTTGCTTATTTATAAGTTTTATTAGAATGTCCTTATCATGCATAACATATGTATATATGAAAACAATCACCAGTTAGGCTATTTATAGTGACTTACAATGGTCAGATTAGCAACCATCTTCGATTTGAATTATGCTACCAAAGCAAAATAATATGTGTTCCTTGTGTTCAAAAGTAAACAGATGTTTATTTATGTTTTGATTACAATATTATAACATGGATCACATGGCTGTATAAAAATATACACGATTTTAGAGTAAGTTCTTAAGTTTCATTTGTATTTTCATTCAACTTTCTCCTGTGTATAACATTATGTAGGTATATATAAAAATAGCAATTTTTGGCTCTTGATAGTGCTTACAAGGGTCATTATTAGCCGCCATCTTGGGGTTGAAGGTCTAAAAACGAAAGTAATAGACAAGAGCTCATGTGTAGTTGCTTCATTTATATTTTCATTCAAATTTTCTGATGCATATAACATAATTATACGTAGGTATTAATCTCCAGTTTGGGCTATTGAGAGTGCTTATACGCAATTGACATTTTGACACCATCTTCGATTTGAAACATGTAAACAAAGCAAAATGGGAGTTTTCAAGTGTCCAAAATTATAATTTATTTGTAAAATTTTTATAAAACTTTAAAATGTATTATTTTTTTATTCAAATTTCCTAATGTGTATAATAGATACATGGCAAATCACCAGATTAAGCAATTGAAAGTGCTTACAGAAGCTATTATACAGGGTGAGTAAAAAAAATGACCCTGATTGCGTCCGCCATTTTCTGGTATCATCGGAAAGCCTACTTCATTACCTTTGATATACTGCAAAGATAATTCCAATCGGTAAAGTATAGGCGAGATACAGTCTTTTGAATATAATTAGTCAGCTTTACCCTATCCATGGATTCCCATTGAAGCACGGCGGGGACCAGACTAAAAGACACTATCAGTGATGCTAAATCAGAAAAATCGAAAAAATGCATCAACAAATCAGATTTTTGCATATTCTGCAACAAATTTTTAATTTAGGGATCCTATACATACCCTACAAATTATAGACCAGAAGCACCCTGATAAGGACAAATCTGATATTTTAGGAATTAGTGTCCGTTCGGAGACACTTCCTGCAACACGTAATGGAATGGAAATTCATCTTTTAACACTGCCGTCCTTCCGTTTCTGCCAATTTTTCAGTTGGAAAAACGAACTTATAAGAATTCTACAGGCTGGTCCTTCACTTTTTAAAGCTATTCTGCCAAATTTAAATATTTTGATTCTTTGGATTAAATAACTGATGGTCTTAAGCAAAACAGACTCCCCAAAATGATGATAAGGTATTCGTATTTATGTCAATATGAATGGGTATCTTAAAGGTGTAAAGCCAGTAAAGTATAATAATGGTATGTTTTATTTGAAACACTTTTTTTCAAGATGTGGATAATTGGTCTACAAATACTTGACACATACTTTTAAACCTCAAAAGGTTGTACCGATATTTCCCGATTCAAACGACTACAGCTCGGTCTATACCTAACCGATATAAATGATCTTTGCAGCAGCTAATTAAGAGAATGAACTCGGCTTCAGATAGATGATACCACATATGTTAGTATATGTTACTAAAATTCAAAATGGCGGACCAATCAGGGTCAAGTTTGTTGGGGACTCACCTGGTCATTGAACCACCACATTTGTGGATTTTAAAGTGTTTTCGACCAATAAGTTGCTAAATGAGTTCCTTTGGTTTTTTCCAAAGTATACATCTAGGGTTTTTTAATTGTTATCAAAATATTATTATGAAAAACAAACATACAACAATTTTAAGATATAATGCTTCGGTGGCAGCCCATTTGGGATTTAAAAGCGCGTTAGCAAACAGAAATGTTGGAAGTATTTTTCTGTCAGAGTATTAAATGTAAGTTATTTCTGCCCCCAAATGTTTTAATAACTTAGGTACGTTTCTCTTAAATTTACCCCCCAGTTCTGGGAATAGCGCTTTTCGGCGGACATATTGGCCGCAATCGTGGATTCTTGGATGTTAACAAAAAGAAAATGTCAGAGGGGTTCCTCGCACCACAAGATATACACAAGAATTGAATCCTATTATCTTGAATCAGTTGTTAACTGCAGCGTTTATATTCAAACATAGCTTTTTGGCGGCCATTTTGGAACGTCCATCTGAATTTGTTTAATGTGCATTGCCATATGATTGAATTTAGTTGTTTTTTTTTAACTCTTTGGTATTGAAAATATGGGTATTGTCGTCATTTTGGACCTCTTATTGCGTTCAGCAGAATACTAATTTAATGGGATTTATGTATTTTGGCGGCCATCTGGGATTTCACACCCTAAAAACGTTTTGAAAAATTCCAAGAATTTTGTCCACCATGTTACCCCAAATACACAATGACATCAAAAGAGGAATTTTGCTTTTAACAAAGGAGAAAAAAAAAACACGAAATTACATTGTAGCCTAAACTATTTGAGGCCTATTGCTAATAATTAGCTGACCGGTCACGAGGGATGAGTCTTTTTGTTACAAATCTCGCATCGTGTTTAATAATATATTGAATTCTTACCATTTCTTTATGGGTATGAAGCAAAGTATGGGACGTTTTCGTATAAGCGTAGGTTTATCTTACTTAAGGCGCTATTATTAAAAATACGTGGGAATTATTTATTTACGGTGGATGGGAAATATCCGCAAGGTGATGCGGTTTGTGCCCTACATTGTCATGGTCCAGTGTTGCGAACACGCGGTTTACTCAGACGATGGCGACCAAGCTCATTTCCCAATATGGCAAAATCACCTAAAATATCAAAAGAAATTCCGTTAAACGGAAGGCAACCCTCAAATCAAATTGGCGTGCTTTGATGTGGATTGTCAGGGGATTCCCATGACAACATTACCTACCTTGTCATCTCCATGATGTACATTTAATGGACACACTTTATTTTTTATGAATACTGTTTGCTATTTTGATCAGTTTCACGGTTAACACTACTATTTTACAAGCTATCTCATATGTGTTTCTCTCTGGGTGAGATGAATAAGGCAATGTTCAGAACTTACTATAACATTTCCTATAATTTGCAATGATACATTAATCAGTGATTTAAGTTTTACTTCATGCGAGGAGGTATTAGAAGGTTCAAAACACTTTTGACTATGGTGCCAAGTAAAATATGATCTTACAATGGTTTTCTAGCCAAATTTTGACTGGATAAAAGATCAATTTGACCAGAAAAAGGTCATTTTTGACTAAAATCTTGTCAAATATGAGTACCATTCTACACTCCAAAAACAAGAAGATGGGGAAACGGGGTATGCTACATTTTACTGGATCCTCATAATTTGATGCACACTGATTGAAGAAAATTAAAAACTAGACGACCACAGTGGTTTAGCAAACAAGGCGTAATCGCAGGTGGCATGCAGTACCGTTGAACTTGGGGTCGAGATATCCAAAACGAAATCAGGGCCCAAGGGTATAAGCCCACCAACGGTGGGATCTGAAGCTGCTCTGTTTCGTGAGTTTAGGGGTGGCCCTCATTTTAAATTTGGCCCCTGTGGCCCTTGAACCTTGACTATGGATCGAGTTAACCCAAAGGCAAATCAGGGGTCCAAGGACTATAGCCTGCAAGATTGAGCCCTGAGCTGCTGTGGTTCTTGTGTGATGGGTGGCCCTATATTTTACGTTGGGCCCTGTAGCCCTGGAACTTTTGACTGAGATCGAGTACCCCAAAAGGCACCACCAGGTGGGTCAATGGCAATCAGGCTGTAAAATTTGGCGCACGGAGGCCGCTGTGGGTCTTGAGTTATGGGTGTCCCCCATACTTTTAACGTTTGGCCCCCTGTAGCCCTTGAACTTTGACCTCCGGGATCGAGATACCCAAAAGGCACATCAGGGGACCAAAACTGTATCAACCTGACCAATTGGGGCATGAGTGCTGTGTTCTCTAGTATATAGGGTCCTTGATTTTAAAACATTGGCCCCCTGTAGGCCATGCCTTTGACCTCTGGGGTCGAGAGACCCAAAAGGCACATCAGGGGCCAGGGGCTATCAGCCTACAGGATTTGGGCCCCGAGACTCTATGTTTTGGTTATGAGGTCGTTGTAAGCGTCTTGAGGAGAAGGAGGAGAAGAAGGAGAAGACGAAAGAGAAGTGCACAGTTGTGTTATACAAACACGGGTATATGCATTGCAGGAGCATGTGGACCTTAGATCTCTGTGGTGGAGATTCCCAAAGTCCATCGAGGCAGGGGGCTATCAGATATTACCCAGTTGGGTATGAGGGGCGGTGGTTCTTGAGTATGAGGGCCATACCTTTTCTGTATTGGATCCCTAGTAGCCCATGATCTTTAACCTCTGGGATCGAGATACACAAAACGCACATCAGGGTTCCAAGGGCTATAAGCCTGCAAGATTTGAGCCCTGAGGCATGCTTTCGTCTTGAAGTAGGGTGGCCCCGTACATTTTAACGTTTGGCGCCTATAGTCCTTGAACTTCGACCTCTGGGATCGAGATACCCAAAGTGCACATCAGGGTCGAGGGATATACCTGCAAAATTGAGGCCCTGAGGCTGCTGGTTCGTGAGTATGGGGTGGCCCCCTACATTTTAACGTTTTTGGCCCCCTGTAGCCTTTGAACTTTGACATCTGGGATCGAGATACCAAAGGACGGTTCAGGGTCCGCGAGGGCTATAAGCCTGCAAAAGTTGAGCCCTGAGGCTGCTATGGTTCTTCAGTTATGGGTGGCCCCCTACCTGTTAAAGTTTGGCCCCCTGTAGCTTGAACTTGACCTCTGGGATCGAGATACCCAAAAGGCCACTCCGGGTCCGAGGGGCTATAGCTTGCAAGATGTGAGGCCCGGAGGCTGCTGTGGTTCGTGAGTTATTGGGTGGCCCCCTACATTTAAACGTTTGGCCCCCTGTAGCCTTGAATTTCAACCTCTGGGATCGAGACACCAAAAGGAACCATCCAGGGGTCCAAGGGCTATCAGGCTGCAAGATTTGGGCTCTGAGGCTACTATGGTTTCTAGTTATAGTGTCCTATATTTTAACATTGCCCACTGTGGCCCTTGACCTTTGACCTCTGGGGTCGAGATACCCAAAAGGACATCAGGGGCCCGGGGTACTCACTACAAGGTTGGGGCCCCGAAGCTGCTATGGTTCTTGAGTTATTGAGGTCCCGGTGTAAGAGTCTAGAGAAGAAGAAGGAAACTCAACAGCACGAGCGCAATATATTCGCATGTTAGTACATGCGAAATAAGAGGAACCGTAACAGCATAAGCACAATATATTCGCATGTTATACATGCGAATATAAACTACAGCCCAAGGAAAATATATTGTGCATGTTACAACATGAAAATGACGATATATTCAACATTAAAATGCGTACGGGGGTAGGCTGCCAATAATAACAGCAACAGCAAATCAAAACGGCATCAACTCCGGGTGCTAGTCTGTTTTCAAAGACTTAACGGGCGCTCTTACGCATATCGAACGGTTACACACAGACTTGACTAAAGACTAGCCGTCACGATATTATAAACTAAATGGACCATTATTAAAAATTACAATATTTTGCATCGGGGTTAATCCACTAACCCCGTAGGATTTTGAAAAGTCCAATTCATTTTTCTTCTTTTTCATGATATTGATATACTACGATCTTTGAACAAAGGTTTAAGAACTGATTTTGTAATGTCACGGGGACCGAGATGCCATAGTAAATGCACGTAGCAGTTCCCCAAAATACCGGTTTGGAAACCCCTAATGCCCAAATCGAGCAGATGTGTCCTACCCCCCCCCCCATGAGTAAGAATTGGCTAAAAGGCGGGATCGAACGGCGCCCTCTGGATTGCGAGACCATTAATAGTAGCCATTTTAAGAATTACATCTCTACGAAGTGTTTTACACAGCTTGATGGGATGACACGACCGCGATTGCTGATGAGGACGACGACGATGGCGACGACAAACGACATGACTAATACTTAATATAATAATACTAGGAATAATATCTTTAGAGGAGCGCAAAATAATGAGCGAGTCCGGTTTTTTTTTTTTGTATTCCCAATAAGGCAATATTTGCTACACATCCCTTCATTATACCTGAAGCAATAGTTACAGTAGTGTGGAAAACCAAACTCTGTAAGAAATTAAAGGTCATTGGGCGAGAGTATGATTCCTTTTATTTTTTTCTAAACTGTAAGAGATGGCAGATCAAAGATCAAACCAAATGTCTTCAGTGAGAGGAGTGGATTTGGAAGAAAAGTTGTTTGGTGCACTGTTAAACATGATGTCTATCATGTTGAGTAAAAATGTCACAGCTCTTAAATGCTGAGTAAAATCTTGTCAAGTTGAGAACATTTCTCATTGTTGACTAAATCTTAGTCAGTGTTGGGTAAAATATACTCAGCTTTGTGTAAGGTTTACTCAACGTTGACTAAGATTTTACTCAACATTAAGAGCTGTGACATTTTTATTCAACATTTTTTGGAGTGTGATATATAGCAAGACCGTAAAAATGGAGCCATTTTCGTACATCAATACGTCCCTCCAGATACGGCATTACTTTCCATATTTGTAAACGAGTTCAAAATAAGCTGATCTTTTAATTCATTAAAATCAACCAACTTGTCCAATTCATGTTTTCGCTATGTCAAACAATTTGCATTTGTGCATTTTAACGAACAGTATCCTTTTTCCTCATTCAATAAAGGTGCATTTCGTGATCCTTGCATCTCATTTTTGTTTATGGTTCACTATATATCAGCTAGAAAATGCTGTTTCCCAAAATTTCAGTTGATTCTGACCATGCGTTTTGATGCTATGACCAAAGGTTTGTATCAAGGTGCCCCATAGGCCACTGTGTTGTATTTTCTGTCCGTTTACGGATAGAAAGTACAAAATTACAAATTTCTTCTAGAGTAGATGGAATTTGCACGCAAGATTAGGCACACATACTATACTTAGGCCGACGGTTCAGATGATACAAAAATCTCAACTTTTGGGGGGTAAGTCGGGGGACGAGGCTGTGGATCACGAAATGTCCCTATAACATATTTATCAAATGTATTGTAAATATTCTAATAAATGCTGTTACTCAAACTTAATGTCATTCCGAAGACCCACCCCTGTATCTTATACAAATGTATTGTAAATATCCTTACAGTTGTTACTCAAGCCATGCACTAACTTCAATACGATTCCAAAGATAAGATGTCTCTAGATATTGTACCCCTTGGTATGTTTCTCTTTACCACTCAAATCCAACTATTAGCAAAACAGTAACAAACATATTTTGTCTCTACTTTGCTTCCAAACCAGCCTCTCAGCGATGCTTGTATTTTTAAAGACTATTCTTGTTAGCTGATGCAGCCAGCCAACATATTGGGTTTGCCAGGGGCATTCGGTGACAGTGGACATGCAAAACATAGTGGTCTTCTTTGGGGGAGAGCTAAAATGACCATAACTATTTTTTGGGGGGGGTGACAAATTTGCTATATTTTCCAAAAATGGGGTCCTTGAGTAATAAGGAGTTCTCCCTGACCCGGCTCCTTTTAACATGATACAGTGCATCCTAGTGCTAAACGCATGGGCTGATTTCAGCCAAATTTGGTCAGAAGAACAGCTAAGAACCACTGATCCATGCCCCATATAGGGTGTTCACAGTTTGGGATCAGTGGTCATGTAAGCCGATTAGAGGGGCATTCTCTGAAAAATCATGAATTTTTTCTTCCGCAAATTTAAGGAAATCATCACGAGATTCACTCACAGGATCCCGTGGTAGGGGCTTCATATGTGCTGTTCACAGATTGTGCCCAAATGCCGCAATTACAAATTAAAGGGGCATTCCTTGAAAATATATTAATTCCTTCTCCCACAAATTAAAGGCTATCATCACGAGATTCGCTCATAAGACCCCCGGTAGAGGCTGCATTAATTACCAATTAAAGTTGCATTCCTTTAAAATCTATGAATTTCTTCTTCTCCCACAAATTAGAAGGCTATGACACCAGATATGCATACAAGATCCCCAAGTATTAAAGGGGTATCCTTGAAAATATATCCCTAACGTCCCTTAACTGCATTTAAAAGCACTTATGAAAAAATCACGGAGCGGATCCCTGCCTTGGGTTAGGGGGGACTTGTCCATAGATCTACAAGAAAAATAATGCTACCTTCTTTTTTGCGGTGTGAATAATAATAATAATAATAATAATAATAATAATAATAATAATAATAATAATAATAACCATTTTTTATATAGCGCGGTTGACAATTATTACTACGCCGCCTTCAAGAAATCGTCACAATCATTTCGCTTCATTTTGGTGGCTGCTCAAAGACATGCCTTACAAGCGCACAAGCCTATCAGCAGTTAGTTTGTAATATTCCCCATTGCAGCTCCCCAGATTTCGCTTGGGTAGACGTTGACCACAGTGGGGCTCGATTTTAACGGTCTAATGATCACGAGTCCTGCGCTTTGTCGATTAAAGGAGCATTCCTTGAAGAAATATAAATTCCTTCTCCTTCTGCAAAATAAAGGCTAACAACATAAGACTCACTAACAAGATCCCCCCCGGTAGGGGCTACATATGGGCTGTTAACAGATTGGGTCCAAATGTCACAATTACGAATTAAAGGGGCATTCCTTGAAAAGATATTAATTCCTTCTCCCGCAAATTAAAGGTGATCATCAGAACATTCGCTCGCAACATCCCGCGGTAGAGACTACATATGGGGTGTTCACAGATTTGACCCAAATGTCACAATTACCCAATAAAGGGACATTCCAGGGAAATCTATAAATTCATTCTTTTCCCGCAAATTAAATGGTATCATCAAGAGATTCGCTCACAAGATCCCCTGGTAGAGGTTGCATATGGGGCGGTGTTCACAGATTAGGCCAAATGTCACATTTACCAATTAAAGAGGCATTCCTTGAAAATCTATGAATTCCTTCTTCCACGAATTAAAAGCTATGATTCACAATATCCACTGGTAGGGGCCACATATGGGGTGTTCACAGATTGGGCCCAAGTGTCAAGATTACCGATTAAAGGTGTATTCTTTGAACCAGCTAACATTCGTGCGCCGTTTTTTTTTTAATTTGTAATTTAAAAAGATTATCCATACAAATTATTTTTGTATGGATTTTTTTTATTCTGGAAATTTTCGTTTTATTTTTTCATGTGATTTTTTTCTGCTTTTTATAATTTTATATTTCTTTACTTGGAATTTCCATTTTTTTAGGATGTTCTCTATAATTATTTTTCTGAAAAATACTTGATTTTTTATTAGATTTTTGTATTTGATTTCTTTGTTTGAATGTATGTTCGGGATTTTTTTGAAATTAGTATTATTTAGTCTGGATTTTTTTTGGAACATACAGTTTCCAAGTAGACCCCATACCATCTTATAGCGTTTGTTCGAAAATGTCTCGGAAGCTCTTATAGAATCTAGAACATGTAGTTGCTCTATCCCTGGTAAATTCTGCGTGAATGTGCATGTGAATTAATACCTCTCCTTTCTACCATCTTCAACTAAGCTCTTCTCCAAGGCAAAATTCCACCTGCCTGGAGATAAAAGCTGCGTTGAAAGCTACCGTCCAATATGACTGTTTTTCATGGAGTCCAAAGTCCTTGAGCTTTGTATCCATAAGCATATTTTCCGATTACTACACCTCATATATCCGACTTTCAACATGATTCATGTCACATCATTCTTGTATTACACAAGTTGATAATTTCATTCATGCTCTAAGTTAATTGGGAAGCTTGGGTGCATTGGCTTCGATGGTCCACTTCTCGTCTATTTTAACAGCTACCTTTAGTGCAGATTGCAGAGAGTGGTTATCCATAGTGCTCAGTCAGACTGGTTACCAGCCACATCCGGTGGTTCTCAGGGCTCAATTCTTGGTCCCCTGCACCGCTTCGTCATTGTTATCAATGAGCTCCCTTCTTGTGTTTCATCTTGCACGATTTGTAAGTTTGTGCCTTACTTAACGCTATTTCCCCAGTGACATGGGGCCTGTAAATATCTGCATAAACTTTATAGCGCCTGCGTGCATGATACAGGCCAACGTAAAACATATCCAGTTTGGCCTCTCTTGAGATGTTATTGAATCTGGGATACAACTGCCTTTCTCACGATCGTGCGAATGGTTCAAAAAGTTGTGAAGTCTCACTGGAAACCAATGTTGGCTTTAATATGGGATTTTCGCATTTAAAGTTTAGCGTGTTTAAATTTTCACGCCCCCCCCCAAAAAAAAACAAATTGGCATTGTTAGTATTTAGTTGTTGTATTGTATGAGGTTTAGTACCACCTTCTCTATGATTATTGGCTTTATGGTTTTACAGTACACTCATTTACAAATACCTGTTCTTTGAACCGTCGCTGATCTGCCACACGGGCTGTGAATAACTTTACAGATTTCCTGAAAAAGCGTGGTAAAAGGTTGCCAACAATTATCAAGTGTATTCATGCTGCACGGCACACGGAAATGGAAATATTTAAATACAATCGTGGTAGGAACCTGTAATTTTTATATTCGACAGTCACTATGGCGAAATATTCAATTGAGACCGCTGAAGAAATACCTTTGAAAACAAAGCGTTTCTATGGCAAGAAGGGACTGCCGGCAAGGGTTACATGTACGAATATCAACGGGCGGGGTAGATTCGCTTAATCATACTCTAAATAATTAAATACTTAAGATGTTGGTGTTAATTTTGGTAACCCAAGTTCCTAGCAGTGTAAACACCAGCGTATATCATTAGTCCCAATTAGCCTTAGGTACCCATATACACTCTAAAACAACGTGGTAATTTTCCGTGGTAAGGTGTCAAACTATGCACCTTACCACGAATAGTGGTCAAATTTGACCACAAAAAGGTCAATTTGACCACGTAAAGGGTCAATTGGACCCTTTTCGCCCCCATTGTCAAAATTTGACACTATTTCGGGGGGTAAGTGCATAGTTGACACCTTACCACGGAAAATTACCACGTTGTTTTAGGAGTGTACTTCATATATGGGTACCACCAAATGCATAGAAAGTGGTGTCATGAAAGTCCATTGAGGGTGGATGGGGTAAACTTTTGCACCTCTTTTCTCTGAAAATGATAAAAAGCCTGCCAATAATTACTTGCAAAATATCAGTCTATAATGTAAAGAGAACACATGTAAGGTAATTTTAGCAGTATTAGAATATATAGAGGACATTTTGTGGTTCAAATGACTTCATGAGAAAAATTTCAAGTTTATGTACACGAGGCAATGGCCGTGTATGACTCTTTAGAAGAGTGAGTCACTGTTGGGACTAGAGCATCATGTACTCCAATGTACCGAAAAATATGCCAATATGCGGATGCCAGTATGGTTACTATGTTATAGAGTGTAAGTTTGCACATTGCATATATCGTACAAAATATAACTGCAAAGCTTAACACAAGTATGCAAAAGGTGTTCATATTTGGCAGTGGGCCAGTGACCTTGATGAGTAATAATTACCTTCATTACCTTCAAAAGTGAATTACACCAAAATTTTTATAACACTTATGTAAGTTATGAACGTTGTTACTCTTCAGTTTATCATGCCTATCGTATGGAATTGTCCACCCAAGCTTCTGACACTAAGTTGCTTCCTTGTTGTATACAGTTTCAGGTTTCCATGTTCTAGATAAATGATTTAGAATTTAAACTGTAAGGTATCTGTCTATATCTTGCTGTTACTCTGTACAAGGATCTTTTTACAATTTCCCCTATGCGGTATTTCCTCTGCTATGTTAAATTTTAACCATATTGTTCCACCTTCGTTATTAAATATACACCATCGCACTCGTCGTGCACCCGTTTGTGATTTCTGTTGGGTTTTCCAACTGTAATTTAATTTAATCGTTGGGAACTTTGTTGGATTTCACATAAATTAGTGCACTTAACTTTCCATACGTGTAAATTATGATTAAGCTATGCCAATATTTATGGTTAGGAGTTGGCAAGAATTTTGCACAATAGACATGATAGAAGAGAGGAAATCTGGTTCTCGACGAAACCCTGTTTTTTCAATTGAAAAACCTAGTTTCTCAATTTCGAAAAGCCAAGTTTTTTCCCCGAAACACCCGATATAGACAGGTACATCACAGGTCATAACTAATCTACTTTCCTACCACATATTCACTAGTATTTTTATGTTGTATATACTATATTCTTCAAAATAAGCTTTTGGGCCACCCTGATTTTTGACTTAAAAACAACATGGCGGCCAAAATACAAATTCTTACTAAAAATGGCTAAAACTGTATTTTTTCCGTTGAGAAATTCACACAAAAACTCTTAATTTCCCATTTTATTTTACAAACAAATTGCTCTTTGCATTTGACAAAGTGAAATTTCAAATTATCGAAAGAATTCAAAATGGCCACCACAAACGCTCAATACATTGATGGATTGCCTATATTCTTCAAAATAAGCTTTTGGGCCACCCTGATTTTTGACTTAAAAACAATATGGCGGCCAAAATACAAATTCTTACTAAAAATGGCTAAAACTGTATTTTTTCCGTTGAAAAATTCACACAAAAACTCTTAATTTCCCATTTTATTTTACAAACAAATTGCTCTTTGCATTTGACAAAGTGAAATTTCAAATTATCGACAAAATTCAAAATGGCCACCACAAACGCTCAATACATTGGTGGATTGCTTAAGTTTATTCTTAAGGATATTATTGTAATATAACTGATGCATTGTTAATTTATTGTTGAGCTACTACAAGAAAGCATATAGGGCTATCATTGTTTCTCAAAATGGCGGCTAAATACATTCAAAATGGCTGATATTTAGGTTAATTACAGTAATGTATTACTTTAACTGTATTGTTGGGAATTATTTCGTTCTCTAAATGGTGTTATTACAATTATTTATTACTAAATTATATATAGCTACCGACTATCTTAAAAACAGCTGGAAAATTCACGATGGCTAACATTTTAGTCGATTTTTAGTCAAAAATTGCATTTTGACCGCCATTTATATTTCTTATTGGCCGCCATTTTGGGCATAATGATAATCCATAGTTTTTCTGGTAGTTGTTCAAACAATTATTTAATAATGCATTATTAAAATTACGCTTATATTGTAAGATTAAACTTATGGTTAGCTTATTGTATTTAGCGTTTGTGACGGCCATTTTTAAGTAATTGGGTTACGTGGTCACATATTGAAAAGTTTTAATTGTGTACTGCATATAGATCACGCTTTCGTACATTAAGTGGGGTACATGATTTTATGAGTGCATTTTATAATTGTTAGCTAATTTTTGGTCACAATTGGTATTTTGGCCGCCATTTTGTTTTTAAGTAAAATTTCACTGTGGCCCAAAAGCTTATTTGAAACAATATTGCTATGCAACCTTAAAACACTAGTAAATATAATTCAGGAAACATGTTAATTATGTTTGGAATAACATCCCTCGTCTAAACTACTAAACTAATTTCCTCCTAATTTCCCCCACATCCTCAATTTAGTGTCCCTACCCCCAGTCATCTCTAACACGAGGTCTTCGCCACTTTTTCAGAGTGATTTATGTTGTATAGTATAATGACTTATACTAAGCTTTTGGGCCACCCCTGATTTTTTTAAATTTTTAAAGAAATGGGCGGGCCAAAATACCAATTTTTTGACCCAAAAAAATTTAGCTCAAAGGTTTTGTTCCAAAATTATCAAAAAACTTAAAAAAAAACTCAAAAATTGGCTGTTAATTACAAAGGCATATGTCTTTGCATCTATAAAAAGGGCAAAAATGTCTATTTGTGTTTGAGGTCGTAACCCAAAGAAGTCAAATGGCGTGCCACAATATTATAATACATAAGCATAACATAACGTTATTCTTTAGAATATGATCTAATCTAAAGCTGACAGAGAGATATTTTTAGGCTACGAATTTCTCTCAAATTGCACAGCATCGAATGTAGACCACCTACCAAGAACGTTCCGAATGTTTATTGGACAAACAAAGTACAAAAGAAACAACAGACTCTTTTTTGAACTTGCCTGCTTATCGTAATTGTCCCCATAGAACCCCGGTGGCTTTGACTTTCTGTCGTGCCGACAGAAAGTACTAATCATCATATTATTACATATAAAGACTGCGTATTCGGCTTATTCATTCAGGTGTGATGAAAGCATTCCAATATGCAAAAAACCCGGGTTCGAAAAAAATTGGGGGCGCTCTTCTTTCTGGAATCTCTCTCATGGTTCCTCTTTAATGCGCATGATTAATTACTCTTGTGCTGCTACCAGAACACCTATGGTCTATCAATATGCTCAAAATGACTGCCTAAGAAATACAAAACGGCGGTCAAAATGCAATTTTTGACTAAAATCACCTAAAATCGTGTATTTTACATGAATTTGTTATCACCTCTTGATTTTCCAGCTGTTTTATAATCGGAAGCTATATTTGAGTAATAAACCATTGTAATTACACAACACACAACCATTTTAGAGAGAAACGAAATAATTCCCCAACAATACAGTTAAAGTAATACAATCTGTATTAACCTCAATATCAGGCTCATTTTGAAGGTTTTTAAGCCGCCATTTTGGAGAAACAATGATAGCACTATTGGCGTTCTTGTGTAGCTCAACAATCAGTAACATGCTCAGTTAATTAGACGAAAATATCCTTAAGAATAAACTTTAGGCAATCCACCAATGTATTGAGCGTTTGTGGTGTGCATTTTGAATTTTGTCGATAACTTTTATTTTCACACTTTGTCCAAAGCAAAGAGCAAGTGTTTGTTAAATTTAAAATGGACTTAAGAGTTTTTGGTGAATTTTTCAACGGTAAAAAATACAGTTTTACCATTTTTGAGTAAGAATTTTGTATTTGGGCCGCCATTTGTTTTTAAGAGAAGTAAAAAATAGGGTGGCCCAAAAAGCTTTATTTTGAAGAATATAGTTATTACACCATAAAAATACTAGTGAATATTGGTAGAAAAGTAGATTAGTTATGAGTTGGAATGTACCTGTCTAATATTTTCAATACATGATCGAGAACCAATTTCACAAACGAGAAGTCATACCTGGGCTAATTTATCAGAAAATCATCCATTTCTTTCTCAAACGCGTGTCAAAAATTGTTCGTTTCGCGGTTGGTAAAAGTATTAAACAGTTCATATTCCAATAATTTCCATCCCTGGCAACTGTTACAAACCTCAATGTGACAAGGTTGTTACCATACACAGGTCTATGGAGGGTCACTACCTCTACCGATGTATGTGGAGTGAATGAACATTCTCACCGTACAACTTGTACGAGTTATTTTAGAAACTTTTTTAAAATTACAACTTATACAAATTGTAGTATTTACCTGCATGATAATTGAAATTATCGTTAATGAGTCCTTAGGATGTAAGGAAATTCTGTAGTAACTTCGTGTTACAAGCCCCTCTTACTGAAACTTACTTCAAAGCCCCAAGAATAACTCTATATTCCCCATACCCGCCTATCCTACATAATCCTGCCCTACGTAGTCGAAGCCGCCACCGCGACACGTAAGAATGAAGCCATCGGCTACTGCTGCGGGTGGTCAGATGACATTCAATCTCCCATATCAATCATATTCCATTCTCCCTATACTCCATATTCAATACAGATATTCCACACTCCATATTTCATACTCCATATTGCAAAAAATCTGCACACATCGCATGAAACATTTGGTAAATAACCCACATAGAGCACACAAGGGTGTGACCATGCCTTGGTCTACCTACGGACTCATTAAGGATAATTCCAATGATCAGCAGGTAAGATAATATTTTATTATCTTACATTCGTCCTTCGTAGACAAGTCTGGTAGATTTTACTGCTTCTTTTACTGGCTTCTTCGAACTTTGGATGAATTTTTGGCTTGTTGTAAAAGCTATGAATGTGTGGCTGATAACCCAATTTCCGCTTTAAAATAATCCGGCACAAGAACAACTCCTTTCTGGAAAGCTCCTGGTCATGCGATCTAGTAGAGTGTGGTTTAAGACGATATACCACTACCCGCAAGCCACCATAAGTGCTTTTTATCCATCAAGCCACAGTACTGTAGTCACTGCATTTATTAGGTTTCTGATTGAGATAAACAACTGCTTTTCTGAACCATCTTAGCATCTTAGCCAGAGCCGCATTCACACCGTTTTACTTGCGCTAATGGACCTTTTTCTATGTACTTTTCTAAGCTATCCAACTTCCTTCCTGTTACCATATCCTGGTCCTGGTAGGTTTGTTTTGGTTTTAGAAAAAGAAACCTTATCACCTTGATGTTACGATCATGAAACGCAATAGACAAGGATGTAATGGTGCCCACGGATTTGCTGAACATCAACGCTAAAAAAATCATAACCGTCTGCATAGATACACCACTTTAATGGAATCATCCTCATTCATGCATACGATTTAAATATCTCAGACTACACCTACTGGCCAGTAAATACATATCTAGGTACTGGTGGAACGCTTATTAGAGGATGCATTTTAATTAATATTTTAAGAAGCAGAATAATGACAGCCCTACTCTTGCCCCATCAACCGAACCTGCGTCATACAAATAGCACATCTATGCTTGTTCGAAATATCTAACCGACATGGACCCATTTACGGTTAGAAGGGCTATGGACCAAATGGGCGGCCGAACACATGGCCTAATCAAAACATAATTTGTCATAACAGTACCGAAAATTCTCTCCCTGACTGATTTCCCGGCTAAACGCAACAGTATGTTGTAATTTGTTACTACTAAAAATTGCAAGAACTTCATATTGGCTTCTTGGACTGAACATTTGTGTTCATATCTTGATTGATTCCGGTGAAAATTGTCACATGTTGACCGCACTTTGGTGTGTTATCAACACAGACAAAACAACACTGCGACATGTTGGCCGAGTGTCTCATAATGGCCTTGTTTCTATTTAATCGTTTTTGGCCTATCAGAATTTGCTCTCTGTTTGTTCTGTTTAGCCGCGCCAATCATCCCGTAGAAAGGCCCACTTTCTTCATACGGCGTGTAAGCACCCTCACATTTCATTCAACTGTGTACTGTTATCAACGCTGCTTTTGTTAATTTTCAGATATTGGAGATCCACTTTTAAAAACGTGTTGATCTGTCACGTGGACTGTTTTGATCAGGGAAGAACAAAAAATGGAATTACTGTGGCTGTACTGCTGTCTCCCGTAAAATTAATTTTCATGTTCATAGGTCTCACACTCCGTCCGTTTTTTAGTTTAGAGCTTACGCGGTTGGGAATATTACCCAAGCTTCGACAGCTAAGGTACATACAACGGCCCTCATAATTTCAGGAGCAAGCAGCAACCAGCTCTGCTTGATAAATAGTCACAACAATAATTGCTATAGATGTTGAAATGGTATTGAAACCGCAAGAATGCCAAGATGAGCGTAACATATTCTGAAATGCCAGCGTGTCGGAGATGCGATCTGATATTGGCCACCCTGCTATTTGCAACTTGCGCCTCAGGTGGGAACCCCGCGCTGTGCGGCAGAAAACAACAGGTGCCGAGTTATTCGTACAAGGAATTGGTTTTTGAACCAGCAATGAGTAACAGATCTGCATACCGCCCCTGAGCGTCCCACACTGGTGTTATTAAAGTGCCATATTGATCTCTTTGAAAATTTTCCAACACCTTTTCTACCAACAAAAGGGAGGCACACAGTAGAGGATTATTCGCTCCACTGGATGGACAATCACATTGACATCGTTCTCAGGCTGGAGAAACGATGCAAATGTGATTGTAATTCCGCTCACACTGGAAATCGTCACAATCACATTGCATCGTTTATCCAAGCCTGGGATCTTGTGCCAAGATAATAAGAATAATAAACAAAATTTATAGAGCGCCAAAATACCAAGGTTTCTAAGCGCGTACGAAAACATAAATCAACAAGCCCTTACAAATACAATATAAAACAACAATAGAGCATGGGAAATAGTCACTTGAGCAAAAAAGTTTTGAGCATTGCTTTGAATTGACCAATGAAGCAGACGAATGGTGTAAGGGATATTGTTTCAGAGTTTGGGTGCAGCCACTGCAAAGCCCGGTGGCCATAAGAAGTCGTCTTGACAAGTGGTCGGGTTTTAAAGTAAGCTGTGGTGCTGAGCGAAGCGAGCGGTTAGTGGACAATGATATGAGTTTGCTGATGTAGGCAGGTGCATCACCATGAATGGCTTTGTAAGTGAGCAACAGGATTTTGAATGAAATTCTGTCCTCAATAGTCAACCAATGGAGATCATGAAGAATTGGAGAGATATGTTCATGACGCTTTGTACCTGTGATAAGACGAGCTGCAGAATTTTGAATTCTTTGAAGTGAAGACAGAAGATTTTTTGGTAAACTATACAAAACAGACTCATTGCAGTCAAGATGAGATGAAACAAAAGCGTGAATGAGGCGCTCAGTGGAATTGCTATCCAAGTATTTGCGAATGCGGCCGATCTTATATATACCAAAAGAAGCTTTCCGACATATATTACGAACATAGTCTTTTAGCTGCAAGGAGTCATCAAGCAAAACGCCCTGGTCCTTGGCTGAATTTGAAGTTACATGTCAGAGCCTCCAATGCAGATGGATGGTAACATGGAGCAGTTTCTGAATTTTGAATAAAAATTAATGATTTCAGTTTTTGAGTCATTTAACACGAGTTTATTTTGAATTGCCCAGGAGCGGACATCAGCAATACAGGATTCTAGCATGTTGACAGCTTGAGATGGTGAGTTGATATCAAAGTCAGATAAAGTTGAGTGTCATCAGCATAAATGGCATGATGGATATCATGGTGAGCATTGAAAAAAAAAAAAAAAAAAAAAACCATGAATGGCTTTGTAAGTGAGCAACAGGATTTTGAATGAAATTCTGTCCTCAATAGTCAACCAATGGAGATCATGAAGAATTGGAGAGATATGTTCATGACGCTTTGTACCTGTGATAAGACGAGCTGCAGAATTTTGAATTCTTTGAAGTGAAGACAGAAGATATTTTGGTAAACTATACAAAACAGACTCATTGCAGTCAAGATTAGATGAAACAAAAGCGTGAATGAGGCGCTCAGCGGAATTGCTATCCAAGTATTTGCGAATGCGGCCGATCTTATAAATACCAAAAGAAGCTTTCCGACATATATTACGAACATAGTCTTTTAGCTGCAAGGTGTCATCAAGCAAAACGCCCTGGTCCTTGGCTGAATTTGAAGTTACATGTCGGAGCCTCCAATGCAGATGGATGGTAACATGGAGCAGTTTCTGAATTTTGAAAAAAATTAATGATTTCATTTTTTGAGTCATTTAAAAACACGATTTTTATTTTGAATTGCCCATGAGCGGACATCAACAATACAGGATTCTATCTCAGATGTTTAACAGCTTAGAATGGTGAGTTGATATCAAAGTCAGATAAAGTTGAGTGTCATCAGCATAATTGGCATGATGGATACCATGGTGAGCATTGATGACATCGCTCAGTGGAGCGCTATACATGATAAAATCCAATGGTCCTTTAACAGAACCTTGGGGAACATCAACATAACATAGTGTGATTTATAGTATCAAAGGCAGAGGAGTACTCGAGTAAAACAAGCACAGCTTCATGGCCTTTACCAAGCGCGAGATACAAACTTCTCCAACTGCCTGTTGGTTCTTGAAGCGAACATGTCTACTTCCAATCTTATTGCAAACTTTCTTATCACCTTCTGGAACACCACGGATCCAGTTTTTATTCTGTAAAGGTCTGAGAAGATTCTGGACAGGTGATATGTCTGTCCGATTCAACTTTCCTGGCAAGTGTTCCGCAGAAATTATAATGCGATTTCTCATACACCATTTCCAAATTTCCAACACTTCTATGCTCAGTAATGGGGACTTTGTTCCACTTTGGTGGTTGATGTAGGTA
The DNA here is from genome assembly GCA_023653785.1 of Ophioderma brevispina. Taxonomy (NCBI): domain Eukaryota; kingdom Metazoa; phylum Echinodermata; class Ophiuroidea; order Amphilepidida; family Ophiodermatidae; genus Ophioderma; species Ophioderma brevispina. The sequence continues at coordinate 64,490 of JAMKCH010048307.1, forward strand.
ACTACTGCTGTGTTGTCTATTTGCAATCTTATATGACCTTTCGACATCTGTCGGCATAGAGACAGAGCAAATTTCGCTGCTCTTGCTTCTAACACATTTATGTGAAAGCATTGTTCGCCTAGTAACAATCTTCCAGCAACTCTCTGAGTCTTTATTACCCTCCCCAACCTTGCATGGATGCAACTGAATGCATCACAAAATTCACTGGAGGAGGGAATATTGGACGCCCATTCCATATGCGTAGATTCTCTATCCAAAGAGCTAGTTCCTCTTTCGCCTTTGTGGAAAGAGTCATACTTTCGTCGAACTTTAAGATCGATCTTCTTAACGCAACCATTTGAGCCTGCTGAAGATGGCGACAAAACATTGCTGCCGGAAGAACGGCATGAGACACTGACTTGAGCAGACCCACTATGCTTGCTACTTTCCCGGCACACAACTCCTTCTGATATATTTGTCGGCATTTTTTAACTATCTTTATACAATTTTTTCTTGGGATATCTTTACTCTCATTTCTATGGAGTTTATCACTCCACCTATTGGGATGGAATTAGGGTAGATTCTTCTCTGTTTATCATAAACCCCAGCTTTGTCGGTAAGCAAATGGCAATCTTGCTTGAGGGTGCCATTACCAACAGATCGTCCAAATATATCCCTTGGCGACGAAGAGCAGCTACCACCGGCTTTAACATTTTCCTAAAAACCCTTAAAGCTAGGCATCTGAACTGATATATTTGATTTTTCCAAATAAAACGAAGGTATTTGTGATGATCTAGGGCTATCGGAATTGAGAAATATGCCTCCCTGAGGTCTAATGGACCCATGTAATCTCCCTTGCGAATCATGCGAATTGCCGACTCTACGGTCTTCATTTGAAAATGAATCTTTTGATGAAACGATTGAGAAGCTTCAGGTTTATAACTGACCTCATTTAGCCATTTTTCTTTGGTACCAGGAAAATGTTTTAAACTCTTGTTAATGAAAGTCCGCTATTTCTATGGCTTGTTTTTGTGACATTGCAGAAATGTCCTGCGGAATCAAAACTTGGCGATCTTCACCCAATATTGAGGAAATCCTTGGCACTATTTGCACTGGAGGACAAAAACATATGGTAACCCTGTACCATCTTTAAAATAAACTTGCGAACTTGTCCTGGTTTATACTTTCCCACTCTGCTAGGTGCTGACTTATAGAACCTGCTTGAAAAACTTTGTGTTGCCCTTGTATTACTTCCGAAAAAGGGCGGTACGGCCTCCTCACAGAACCTGACTGCCTCTGAAACCCCTGTTGAGCTTGAGGTTTTCTAACTTTGCCAGCATCATTGCGACCATTATAGGAGTAGAAACTTAATTTCTACTTCTACTATATTGACGTGAAAAGTGATCACGACCGTGACCGCGGTAAGACTCTCGCCGATCTGAAGATCCCCTTCCCGACACAGCAGGAACATAACCGGGAGCAAACATAGGAGCTTTTGATGACTCTTCACCTTCTTGCTATTTTTTCTCATCTCCCAAATGCATACTCAAGTAACATTTCATCTCCTTCTTCTGCATAAAACTTTATAGTCCTTATGTAGAATGGGATGATCTTCCGCTTAAAGCTAATAGCGTAAAACTTCACTTCCACACATGCAATGTCTACGCACAGAAGATCCTACAGCTTTCTTATTCACTTCACCAGGGTATCAACCTCTTCCATGCGCTCTCAAAATGCTTTTCCTATGTTGATATTACAAAGGGTTGAAATGTTTCTGTCATAAATTGTCATTATTGGTCTTGGACACATACAAAGAGTTGAAACGGTTTCTTGTCATAACTGTTCAATATTGGTCTTGGACACATACAAAGGTTGCAAAGGTTTTAATAAAACTTGTTCAATTTGGTCTCTGGACACAACAAAGAGTTGAATTGGAAAATGTTTCTTGTCCATAAACTTGTTCAATTTGGTCTTGGACACACACTACAATGGTTGGAAACGTTTCTTGTCATAACTTGTCAATATTGGTCTTGGACACTAAAAGAGTTGAAATGTTTCTTGTCATAACTGTCAATTTGGGTCTTGGACACATACAAAGATTGAAATGTTTCTGGTCATAAATTGTTTCATATTGTCTGGCACACATACAAAGCGTTGAAATGTCTTTGTATAACTTGTCAATATTGGCTTGGACATATGTTACAGCCTGTCTCAAAAAAAGTGGTTACAATCGAAAAAAAAATGGTTTTTTTTTAATATGAAATTTCAAAAAAGTCATTATTACTTGGCATTTATAATATAAAGACACAAAGACAAGGCTTTCCAATGGTGTTGTTTCATCATATTTGCTTTTGTAATGCCAGATTTTAATCAATTCACGTGCGATATAACCACAAATCGATTTTTGTGCAACTTTTATGCATGGGCAGAGTTGTTCGCCCAGTTATTCCATGCTGGTCTTGAAGCTCAAAACAAAAGATTGAAACTTGACAAGAGAAACAAAACCCAGATTCAGTAAACAAAAGAAGTCTAGTTTTTATCGACACAAGTTTTAATAGTCAACATACAGTTCAATGATAAATAACTTCTTTTCATCAATAATAAACATACAAAATATTTATTGCACGCAATGAATGGAACTTTTGAATGTCATTACAAAATTGGTATCTGTTAAAATTCATGCATAATGTATGTAATTGCAACCAAAATAAACACACTGTACTCCAAATCCAAAGAATTGGTTAAAAATATTGCACGACTCTTTTTGGCATTTTACAAATTGTTGAAAAGTCAATAAAAATTTGTATTGGAAGCAAAGTAAAGTGTTGGTAGAAATTTGCGTTTGACATGATCCTTAAGACATAAAAAACTCTCCTCCCGGTTGCTGTACCCTGCTGTACGCTCATTGTTCCTTCTAACAAACAACAGTATGCGATTTATTCCCTTTATCTTAAAGCCAGAACTCTTACTGATCTTGACTTCCACCATTACGTAACTTTTAGAATTCTTTATGAAGTTAATCCCCTTTTTAAAGATGTTCATATCTGTTAAAGTGTGATAACTTTTGTTAACAAATGCCTTCACCGTTTTCACTCAACCAGAAAGTGGCACAACCTTTTTTGTGTTCCGCATTACACTGCAGTTATCTCTCGATTGAAACAAGCAAATGAGATGAAACAAAAATCCTGGAAAGCCTGGTCTTTTCTCTTTCATATGTGAATGTACAACACGACTTACTGTTGAGATATAATATGAAAAAATCAGTTTTTGATTGTACCATTTTTTTAGACATGCTGTAGAAGGAAAAACGCAATCGAATAATCCAAACTAATGGCAACCTTTCGATAATGTTTAATTAAAGGTACTAAACTTGCAGATTTCTTATAACAATTAATCATGGATTAATATTTTCAAAATTGATAAAGCAGTTTTCATAGATATTTTGTCTCAGGATGGTCGGAAATTTACAAAGTGATACCCAGAACAATGGTGGAATGCTATATGGTAGCCTAGAAACTTTATTCAAAACAGTGAAAGTTTATGACAAATGTGGTATTCTTGTATGGCCAATCTTGTATATATTCAATTCTGGGGTTTGAATGGGATCCTTCTCGCCAAAGTTCCAAAGTTTGGCTGGGCGAGTTCTTCTACCACTTTGGTAGTCCAGCAAGAATTGCATTCTGACCGCAGACCGTGATTACCCGGGCATGGAGTGATCCAGTGTGACTTTGGTGCATCAAAAAGTCAAGAACAACGCCATATCATCCAAAGCGGAACGGACAGTGAGAGTGTTTCATCAAGACCACCAAACAGCTTCTCTTTTCGTGTCATACCTCATTGAAAAATAATGCCTTTGACAACATGATTTTAGCAAAAACGCAAGAGTCGGATTCGGATTCAAGAGGGGCCGAATGGACCGCGGCCCCTATTGGCCCCCGGGCTATTGTGT
>JAMKCH010048309.1:0-11691 GCA_023653785.1 Ophioderma brevispina
ATAAGGTCAAGTGTGTTTTGTTTTAACACTTTGAAGTGTTATCCATACCATTAACACTTCTATTTAAGTGTAAGCAACCTAAAATCATTTTCAAAATGTTTGGTGTAACCCAAGGCTCATTGAATTTTCCATCTTTTTTTTCCCCATTTTTCGGTGTTTTGAAAACAATGTTTTGGCCCCTATTTGCTGCCAAATAACAAATGTCATTTGTTGTTGCTGATTTGGGTTGTCTTGTGACCCTTCATATGGTATTACTTTCGTTCGTGCAAACATTAATTCCCCTCGGGAAAGTGGTTTTCCAGGGGGGAGTCCATGGAACCCCCCCCCCCCCTTGCACCAACGGGAGTGAAAACCCCTTGGTCACGTAAAGTGTTAAATATTTTGCCTAATGATCATGTTTTCCCAGTTGATTTCGCACTCGTATGATTATTTCAATTCAATAAATACGCTTCGTGTGAATCGCTGAAAGGCCAACCCAATTTAATTATTCTGTAGCTGATATTCACCATCAACAATTATGCTATAATAAACCGCAAATTGTGGTATGAACTTTCATCGGGGCCCAATTTACAGTTAAACCAGGTGGAAACTTTTAAAATGGCCAAACATGTTGAAATGTATGCCATATGTCCATCTAATCATCAGTTTTTACAAAAATAGTATAGTTTTTGACATCTACGACCATTGGTTTTGGGAGTTTTAGGGACAGAAAATAATAAAATGGTACAAAGGTCAATCTGAATTTGTACAGGGGGTCAACATTAAAAGTTAATCTGATTTATTTTAATACATTGCAAAATCTGCTGGGGTAAGAGGACTCCATCTGTCATCTTCAAGTCCGTGTAAAATGTTTTAGTGGCCGTTTTCACAAAGAAACAAGAATATAATTTGTTGATATGACCTAACACTGTACAATTTTAGAAACAAAATGTGCATTTGGAATGTGAAAAAAATGACTGATTGTGGGTTAATTCAATGGCGGGCTTTTAACATTAAATATACCATATCCTTTTAACCCACGTTATTTTAAATATGCCGCATGGTGCAACACACACTGTAAAAATGAAATGTATTTTTCGGTTCAACCGTATGTTAATTAACTCGTATTTTTGCCGAGAAAAAATCTACTAAATGTGATTTTAACTGGAAGGCCCCCGAAAATTTTAGATTAAAGAGCAATGCCTTGTATTTATGGGATTTATGGCATATATTGCAAAAAAGATTGGTGCTAGGAAAGTTTCAGGTAAAATCCCCCATTGAATAACAGGCAAATGCCCATAAATATGAAAATTCCATCACGGGGCTTGCAGTAACTTCAGCGGTTTTCCGGTAGTTGGTTCCTTCTCACAATTACGGATCCGTAAAATTACGGTTCTTTTTTTACATATAAACATTCCATGTTATGAATGTCCCGTGGCCGTCAAAGGTCAGAAATACCCTATACAAACACAAATAAATAAGCCTTGTGGGCCAAATGATACTAATTTTATATAATAAAACAATTTAATGATTTTTACAACAGTGTTTTTGATCTCAGCTAAAACAATTTACTCAATTTCTAAGGTTTACATTTTGGGGGATTCCCCTTTACCACCCGTATTGTGCAATCTATCTAACAGGTGCGCATTGCACAAACAACACTAGGGGAATCCCGATGCTCTCTTTTTATCATAAAAAAAGTAACTTTTCCCATGAAAAATCCTTTTTCGCAATAAATGAAAAATCAATTTAATATCATTTAATCAGAAAAATTGGAGGCCATATAACATTACGCACACCTTCCTAGACGAGGTTACTTTTTACAATCATTATTGAATTTATAAGGTAAAATACAAAACAAAAAGTACACATCATAAGTTATTATGTTTTAAAAAGCACAAACATAAGACATATGAAGTCTTTCCTTTTCTGGACCAACCTCTCCCCCTGGCCGAATTATTCGTTAAATAGATTTTAATGGCTTAGCTTCTGAATTCCTATCACATACTCTGATTGCCTCACATTTCTTTAAACCACTATAAAGTCGCATCTGTAGTTCAATGCATCATGCTTTTAGGTTCTAAACAATCTAACAAACAACTCTTGACGACGGCTTTCTTACGCCATCTATATGTCAATACACAAACCCGAAGTTTGTGTTTATAAACAACTCTTACTACCATCGCGCTTTCTATTTTCGGGGAGAGGGTAGAATGTCCCACAGTCTCGGCACTGTCTTCTATTCGGCGGAACAGTGAACACATAAAATCCAAAATTTTATTTCTATTTTATATTTGGAAGTATAGATTTTTACAACAGTGACATTCCACCAATATGGCAGTGCATATCAATGTACAAGTATATAAAAATAGACAAGAATAAAAATTCATAAAAAAATCAGGATCATGGGCAAAGCTCTCTGCCCTGCATGGACATAAGCGGCTATCCCTGAGTTGGTCCTATTTTAGAAAACCGCGCGCCCTCATTCGAACCAACTTGCCCATGAATTGGCAAAATTCAAAAAACCACAACTCGCATTGGCGTGACATCAGAGAAGGTAGTCTTCATTACAGTCGTTATACCACAAGATCTGAGCGGGGTACTTCCATGCGATACAAAGACGGAAAGATGCTTGCATAAAGGACATTAGTTACGCATATCGGCGAAAGTAACTGATTTATGATCACTTAATATGTCTAATTTATACATTTCAATACTCTGGGATATGTCAAGTGCAAAAGTTGCACATTGATTGATTGAAAATGAATAAAATGTCATAACGATTTTCTGTTCCTAATATCAGTGACCAGTAGATGACATCAGCAGCATGACTCGAGGAATATAGCATGTGAATCCAGTTTAATCCGGATCGTATGAGAGGAGAAGCACTACAAATTAATGTTCAACTGTATAGGTAATAACAATGGCTCTGTACTTCCAGATAAAAAGGATTCCAGGTGCTCATCACCAGATTTTAAGATCGAGTATTTTTTTTCATGACGCAAAAAGCGCAAGATACGTCCTCTTGCAAGAATAAAACATATTAGGCTTCTCTTGTGCGTTCAATTAACTTGGACCATATTATGTCATCATTTTGTCCGAAAAGGAAGCAAGTGAACAAAAATATGAAAAGAAAGTTGTTCTGGCAGGACGGTGACTAACATCTCGGTTGACGAAAAACAAAATTAACTTGAACTGAGTAACTTGTCGCGTAACCCATTCTTTTCAATTACCGTGTTTGTTAGCATAGGTCGCTTTTGTATTTTTCTAACTATCTGGTGGTAAATTGAATAGAGAGGAGATCCCGCCCCAGAAGTTTGGATCTTGGTTTCTGCATTAAAAAGGAGGTCACAGCTACCAAGCAAACATGTCCACCGGAGTGTGTTCACATTATTTCTTTTAAATAAATGATGAAATATCAATCAAACTTATTGAAACTCACAGTAGAACCTCAAATTTATTTTTATCGCGAAAACCGAGGGCCAGCTCAATCCCAAACTGGTAGACGTTTCATATTTAAGTCCCCAAGTATACAAAGGGGGACGTTGCCATTGATTCCGTCCTACGCAATGATGCACAAACATCATACAGGCATTACGGAATCAAAGAGGCATTACCTCATTTGCGTACTTGAGACTTCAATGTGAAAAGTCTACGCAAAAACTGGGCATGGATAAACCAGTCTATAACGCCTAACATCTTTTCAAACCTGCGTGGTAGTAACAAAGAGTACAAAGGCTCTGCAGGCTTCCAAATTAACAAAGGGGAATCTGACGGCTTTGTCCGCTGAATAGCAGGTGGATTTACTTGCAATAATGCCATTATTTGCTTGAGTCAATTGTAGCATAGTGTCTGCCCCTCGTCAATTGATTCTCCGAAAAGAAAGGAGATGGCATTTAGTCATGGTCATGAAAATGTGCAACCTTTACATTGCCATAACCATATAAATGGTGTAATTATAAAATTTATGATTGTTTATAGTGGCGGAAAAAGGTGTACTTATGCGAAGTATGTAATCAAAATGAAACCAATTTTTCCTTTGATCCCATGGCCAAGGTCTTTCGGGGGAGGGGTACACCGTAGGCTCGTCGCTTGTGGGGTTAATTGTTGTTGTATGTTGCGACAGGGGGTGAGATGCCACGAAAACGAATCGTTGTTAATAAAATTTGCGTCTTTTGCTTTATTATACAATAATAGTTCTAAAAGATTATTTTTCCAATTTTCCATCAGCTATTCATTGGTAACCCTCTGAATACAATTTGAAAAGAAACTGATATAATTAGCTTTTAGTTTCATCGCATGCAGACAACACTTTACCAAACACCATCACCTATCCCCCTCCACAAAAAAAAAATAAACAACACCACCACCGTGACGCGATAAATAGCAAACCGGCATCTTCGACGCGGCCACTTTGACCCGAGCCGACCGCAAACTCACCTAACTATAGACACCTATCTCAACAATAATCCACACATACAACATTGAACACCAACGAACCACAAACAATTACCTTCACGCAACATTTATCTTTACACCACCTCCACTCTAAAAAAAACAACAGAATCTAGCGAGAATACCCTTCACACCAAAAACTTCAATCATACAACATAGAGCTATCTCTCCCAAAACAAATCAAATTACACAAAAAGCACCAACAACTACCCTGCAGGCCTAAAGAAAAGATATCCAACTCATTGAGTACCACGAAAAACCCTTCGCACAAACTCCTTTACATACACAAATCAAACAACAAACAACAAAATGTGCACCCTGCGAAGGGTGTTCAGGAATTACTACCTGGTGATTTGATCGAAAACAAATGTGAAGGTAGCACCTCACCGGGGTTAGGGTATGCAGTTCAAAGTCGAAGGGTAAGGTTTGGTGATGGCCACCCGGAGGATATTTAATGGGCATTTTAAAAATTCATATGCATTTAGTATGGCCTCTAAAACTCTAGTTTATGTCAAAACCAGTCATTTGCCATCATTCAGCTGAAACCGCATGAAAATCCGATTTCCTAACTTTTTTTAGCGAAAATAGGATTTTCGCCTATTTAATATGGAAAATGTCAATTTTGCCGGACTCGCAGACCTGATGACATCCTTGGATGACGCCATTACTAAGGCCTACTCTTTTTGGTTGTTCAATGGAAAGAGGAAGAGGAAGACCATAGTATCACTTGTATTAAAATATAAATCGGGGGCTTTATAACGAATTTCGAGGGGTGGTAAACCCAACCTTGGTAATCCGTGTTTACAAAAAAGGCTTGGTAAGTACGAGGGTTAAGCATGATTTCAGAACGAGTAGGTTACATAAAAATAAATGTGGACTCATTTCCTGGTTGTGATTACTTAAATTTGAACCCAATCTGATATACTTGTGCATACTGTCAGAGTTTGACCCCACTGGGGGCCCACCAGGGGAGTCTGTGTGAAGTTTACGGAAATCAGCCCTCTGGATTTATGTTCAGTGTGTAATAGGCTATCTATCTGGATATAGTAACCAAAATAGCATTGGGAATTTAAAAATGGTGTGCGTGCTCCCTGGTTATAAAGCCACTATCAGCGATTTTTTCACAATGTAAACAAATCGCGCCCCCTATTTTTCGACAAAGTCCATTTTTTGCACTGTTGTATTGGAATTGTTGTAGTAAAGACCCCTGTAAGTGGCTAAGCATAACACGCCGTATTTGTCACGATTTTATATTATGATTTTTATGCTTTGTTTGCTAATAAAGTCGGGATCTGACTTTTTAAGGTTCTGAACAGTCGTAAATGACATCTTCAAGACCGCTTTAAAATGCATAAGTGTCTGTTTTTCACAAAGAAAAGAAATATTAGCCGTTGATATGACCTAACACTAGCAATTTAGAGACAAAATGGGCATTTTGAATTTGAAAAAATGACTGATAGTGGCTTTAAACTAAGAAGTTACGTTTTATTAAATGTGCTTGTTACGATTTATGTCTATTGTGTTCTCTACTTGATATAAGAGCCTGGCACTTGCCCCATCAAGTACCGTGGGAAACAAATTTGCAGTTTGGATGGTAGACGCAATAATGTGCATTGCAAAGCCTTATTCAATACTGTGGTAATATTGATTTTAGCCATTAATTCGGCAGTTTTTTGTTTATATCTTGGCAATGAAATTAATTTGAGGGCTCAAAATTTCAGGACAACAATTAGAAAAATACGGCCTTTCACCTGATATCAAAATCGATACTACTTGCGTGTAAATCAGGGGCCCCTAAGACGATCGGAACACGCACCTTTAATCCCTATGTGATACTTCGGTGTATATTTTTAATACTATAGATGATGGTTATCTCTAGGCCTCTAGCCTTCACACACGTTTTCTATAGAAATATTACAAAAGCGACAGTATAAACTTGACGAAAGGTATACGAGGGTTAATACCTCCTTGAAAAAAAAAAACTTTTTTTTTTACGGAATCTGATACAGTTAACTTTAAACTTCAAAATACCACTTGGTTTGGAGGACCGCATCTTGCTCGGTTACCTGATGATCCATTAGTATATGATGACCTACGATCGGTGGCCGACAGTGTGAAGGTTGTATGGTGATTTTCCTTCGTGGAAGTCAAAAGGGACTCGATCAAAAGATCATGTCTCCGTCCAAAGAACTTCTGTGAAATCGGTTGTTGGAATGTTAGAAAAATGAATCAAAATTGGGAAAAACGGAACACGATTGTAAATGAAATGCGTAACTATAAACTTCACATGCTCGGGATAGTGAAACTTATTGGCCTGGCGTTGGCAAGTTATATACAAATACAAGAGAAATCATTCTCTTTTCGGGACGAGGAGACAACATTCCACCTGGAGATTTGTAGCGCTAAATCATGAATAAAGACGCTTAGGGAAGTAATTCCTGAATACCCTTCGCAGGGGGGTGGGACAGTTGTTAGTTGGTTGCTTTGAGCCTTTGTGTTGTAACGGAAGTTTGTGCGAAGGGTTTTTCGTAGGTACTAAATGAGTTGGATATCTGTTTGGGGGTGAAGGGTATTCTGTTGTTGCTATTTGTGTATAATGTGATTGTGTTTGGAGAGATTAGATCTATGTTGTATTGTATGTGAAGTTTGGGGGTGAAGGGTATTCTTTTCGCATAGATTCTGTGTGTTTTGAGAGTGGATGTGTGTAAAGTATTGTGCGGGAAGGGTATTTTTTGTGGTCTGTTGGGGTAGAATCGGTGGTATGTGTGGATTATTGTTGAGATAGGTGTATATGTAGGTGAGTTGCGGTCGTGCGCGGTCAAGTGCCGCGGTCTGAAGGATGCCGGTTTTGCTATGATCGCCGGGTCACGGTGGTTGTTGTAGGTTTATTTTTTTTTGGGGAGGGGGATAGGTGATGGTGTATGGGTAGGCGGGTTGCGGTGGGCGCCCGCGGTCATAGTGCCGGGGGGAGATTAGGGTTTTGTTGGTCGTCGTGGACAAAAGTGGTTTTTGTTTAGTTTGGGGTTGTGGTCGTAGATGCGAGGGTTGCAGTTTTGTTCACAATGGTTTTGTGTGGTGATCTTGGGCGCCGTGTGTGAAGGGTATCTTTTGCGGGTTTATTGGGTTGGATAGGTATTGTTGGGAGGGGTAGTTGGTAATTTAGGTTAGGCGGTTTGCAGTCGGCGCGGTCACAGTGCCGCGGTGTGTTTTGGGGGTTTGTCTATTCGGCGTGGACGTGGTTTTACGTTGGTAGTTTTTAATGGCGTAGACGCGGTCACCGGCGGGGGTTGTATCCCCGAATTTTGGTATGGATTTTGTTTTGGGTTGGTGGTTATTTGTAATCTGTATGAATTTTAAGTATTTGTGTAGTATATATGGAAGTTTCGGCGCGTCGTAGTGGTGCGGCACAAATTGGAGGTGTTTAATTGGTTTTTGTTTTTTTTAAGAGTGAGGATGATTTTGAATGTATTTGGTTGCCGGCCTTGTTGAAGTTGTTTTTCTTAGAAAGTTTCAAGTATTAGTGTTGTCAACCCGGTCTGTTCCGGCGCGGTCGCAGTGGCGCGGGGGGGTATTTGTAAATTATGTTTTCTTTTGTTGGTTATGGATTTAAACAAACAATTTGTTGGTTAAATTAGTTCTTAGCGGGGGGGCAGTTTGACGACAAAGGTTGTGTAATTTGTTATATTTTGAATATTTTAAGATGTACGAACTAATGTGATATTAAAGGATAAGGGAATAGGGTGTTCGAATGGTTTAAAGGCGAAAAGTTAAACTCGTAATTGTAACGTCGTAAAGAATATTGACACTACTTTTTGTTTCTTGCAAAAATGGGGGGTTTGGTCTTTCGGGGTAAGAAAGAAGTAAATGAATTAGGTCAAGGGCTTTTGTATTGTTTGTTAGAATGTTTGGGTCATTTAGTGTTTTTTCTAAGTACTGTATATGGAAGAATATGAAGCTTGAGTTGACAAGCTTGGTCATGCTATGCGTTTTGTGACTAACTGAAAAAAATATTTTATCTTATTTTTTTGATATTTGATTTGGTTTCATTTTCGGTTGGGGTCTTCATTAATAATAAGGAAACTTGAAAACTGCAATATATTTTTCTGAATTAATTATTGCCAAAAAAAAAAAAAACAAAGTAACGTTACGACTGGGTGGCTAAAAAGGTGTATTTTCGAGTATGTAAAGTGTTTTGTGTGTCCTGAAGTGCGATTTGAAACTAAAGCTTATTTAATCAAGTTTCTTTTGAGAATAGGTATTCAGGGTACAAGTGATAAGCTTATGGAAAATTGGAAAAAATAATTTTTAAGAACTAATTAGTGTATAGAATAAAGCAAAAGATCGACAAATTTTATTTAACGAAATTCTTTTCGTGGCATCTCAACCCCTTTTCGCACTACAACAAACAATAAACCCCACAAGCAACGAGCCTACGGCGTCCCCTCCCCCCTAGACCCTCTCAGGATCTGTGGTATAACGAGACTGGTAATGAAGACTACAATCTCTCTGAGTCATCATCGGCGATTGGTGTGTTTGATTTTGCCAATCCAGGGGCAAGTTGGTTTCGTAGGAGGGGCGCGCGGTTTTCTAAAATAGGACCAACTCAGGATAAGACCCGATTATGTTCACCCCCTGTCGCAACATACAACAACAAAACCCTCACAAGCGACGAGCCTACGGCGTACCCCTCCCCCTAACCCTCTCATGATCTGTTGTATAAACACTGGTAAAGGAGACTACAATCTCTCTTAGTCGCATTCTAGTGGTGTTTGGAATTTTGTGGCCAATCCCATGCGTAATGCATCCCTCCGATCAGCAACCGCAAGAGCCAGCCCCACAGACCCACGAGAGGCACTTGAAATTCCGCACCACAGGCCGCCCGGTTTGGTGTTAAAATAATATTTAGATAATAATACCGTGCTTTTCGTGCAACCATAAAAACATGTTGGACCTTGCGACTGAACTTCAAGAGGGGGGGGGGGAGCCGGAATTTTTAAGGGGCCGTGGTCAAAGTTTGTTTTTTTTTTTTTTTCGCCGCCGTTGGCGGCAAGTTTTTTTTTGTACAACTTCCCTGTTTTCCTGCAATCAGAGGTTGGGTGGGGCCAAGTTTTTTTTTTTTACTATCAAGTGCGTCAAGTTTTTTTTTTTTTTTTTGTTCTCACATAGTGAAGTCCAGTTTTTTTTTCAAAAAACTCCCTGCTCCCCCCCCCTTGAAGTCTAATGGTGCGTCCCTAACCTAACACTTGTCTGTGGTTCTGGTTTTATAAGACTGGCTCGTGGTGCTGGTTTTATAAGACCGGATCTGTGGTGCTGGTTTTATAAGACCTGCTCTGTGGTGCTGGTTTTAAGAGACTGGGCTCTGTGGTGCTGGTTTTATAAGACCGGCTCTGTGGTTCTGGTTTTGTAAGACTAGCTCTATGGTGTTGGTTTTAAGAGACTGGCTCTGTGGTGCTGGTTTTATAAGACCGCTCGTGGTGCTGGTTTTATAACACTGGCTCTGTTGTGCTGTGGTTTTTAAGACTGGCCTGTGGTGCTGATTTTATTAAGACTGGCTCTGTTGTGCTGGTTTTATAAACTGCTCTGTGGGATGGTTTTATAATACTGAAATCTGTCCATTGATGCAATATTTTGTCAATAGTTTATTGCCATGAAGATACTTATTAATACTGGGGATCATCTAATATAATCTATAATACTGCTTTTGAATCTTGCAGGATGATATTGTTTTCACATCCTCCTCCCTTCTTTTAAAAACTTAAAGCGACCTGAGGAGATCTCAGAGAGAAGTGCCCCCAAGTTTTTTTGAACCCCTTTTTTTTTTGCATATTTGGAACGCATTACAATGTATTAGACCACACCTGATGATCAGCGAATACCCGTCTTTACGTAATAGATTATGATTTAGTACTTTCTTTCTGTCGTGCACGACAGAAACTTCCAAAGCAGGTGATTTCTATGGGGACAATTACGATAGTCAGAGGGCAAGGTTCAAAACTAGGTTTGTCGGTTTTCTTTCGTGCTTTTGTCCAATAAACCTTCGGAAACGTTCTCTGTAGTGGTCTACATCCTATCAAGTGAGTTGAAGAAATTTTATGCCATCCTCAAAAAAAATCCTTCCGCGTGGGCAACTTTCAACTAAAAATTATTTTTCCATTAGGCCCATGATCAGTGCTATTATGCAAGTGTTTTGATTGATAGTGTGTCAGAGATCGCATGAAGCCTGTTTTGCATTTTATAATGCATACCAGTGCATTAATCCACAACCTTAAATAATAAGCTGAAAATAGCATCTTCTTAAGGCCTATGTAATCAGTGGCGAATCAGTTGCCTTTATCAGTGCAAATTACAAACTGGTTACTTAGTGCCATTAATAGTTGAAATGATTATAATGGGTATTTTTTTTATTTTTTTTATTTTTTTTATTTTTTTTATTGTCTTTGTAAAATATTTTTTTTCATGCGACGAGGACTTCTATGATATGTAAAATGGTGGGTCAGTTACAAGCCCTCGTGGACCACTGTGAGTTTAATTATACAAAGCAGCGGTGATGGGGGTTGCTGGAGGCTATTTTAAAGTACTTAAATCATTATTAATACACAAGAAGAATCCTTAATAAGGACACTCTGCTCGAATGAATTTAGACACTGCCTTAAATTAGGCTTGGTATATGATAGATTGCATCTTCTTGCATGACACTTAAAGCCACTAGCAGCGCTTTTTTCAAATGTACACAAAAGCGCCCCCTTTTTCTCAAAGTGCACTTTTTTGGTGCACTGTTGTGTTGAAATTGTTGTAAAAAGACCCCTGTAGTGGCTAAGCGTAACGGCGCCGTATTTTGTCAAGAATTATTTTCTTGCTTTGTTTACTAATAGAAGTCGGGATCGATTTTTTTAGACTAACGCAAAACCAGTCGCAAATGGCATCTTTCAGGACCCGCTTTAAAAAAAAAATGCTGTTATGTGTCTGTTTTCACAATGAACATAATATAAGGTTTGATATGACGGTCACACTCTAAAGCAATTTAGAGACAAACTGGCCAATTTGGATTTTGGAGGTGGGAAAAAAATGACTGATAGTGGCTTTAACACAACACCCTAGGGGGTGATCAAATGATCTATAACCGCTTTTAAATATTCTATCATTATAACTTCCGCAAATAGTTACTAAGTTCATGATGATGATGAAATTACTGGCTTTTGCGAAGAGTGGGAAAATGGCTGAGGGACCAAGGGTATAAAGAAAGACTATGGTGGAGAA
>JAMKCH010048310.1:0-10810 GCA_023653785.1 Ophioderma brevispina
TGACGGCCCCGGAATGTGTACCGCGGCCATCGTGATGGCCCGGTCCCCGACCCCACGCTATAATTCGCATGGCGTCGAGGCACGGGCGGGACCAGTCCCCGCCCTGCTTGTGGATGTAGGCCACCACGGTGGAGTTGTCCGAGTTTTTTTTTTTTTTGTTTTTTTTTTTTGCTGTACTAGGACACTGGAATTGGTCACCACCGCCTCGAAGTGAGCTAGGGATCGTTCCACTGCCCACAGCTCGAGACGATTGACATGGGCCTGGGATCGGGACCACGTCCCCGAGGCGCATAGGTCTAGGGTGAAACCCCCCCAACCCGACTTCGACGCGTCCGTCGTGATGACAACATCGACAGGAGGCGCAGGGAAAGAGATCCAGAGTCAGGTTGGGGCGGTGAGACCACCATGCCAGGTGTTCCCGGACCCCTGTACTTGATGGGATCAGACGGGAATCTGGGTGCTTGATCGGCCTATAGTGCCGTCCGGGTGCATTTGAAGCAGCCTCATGTGGAAGCGACAATACGGGACCAGGTCGACGAGACTGGCCATCAAGCCTAGAGGCGGCCAGTCTCGAGGGTGGCCGCGTAAGCATCGCCATGGAAGTCGCAGTTTGCAACACGACATCCACCCGCTCGCCCGTCGGCTCTGCAATGCCCGGAAGCAGTTGCAGCCGAGCACCCAGATGCCTCAGGTCCTGAGGGGTCAGGCTCGATTTGTCGAAGTTGACATGAAGCCCCTCAACCTCTGCAGGCGGACGTGAACGGTACGGCTGACCCTGTCGGCCGTCGCCTGGGCGACGGGCCGTAGATCAACCAGTCGTCCAGATACGGCAGAGTTTGACCCCCTGACGCCTGAGGAAGCCGCCCACCTCCCGGGTCACAACTGTGAAGACCCTGGGAGAGGTTGAAGTCCCAAGGGAGGCACGTCCACTCGAACGACTGGCCCTGGATTTGAAACGCTGAGCAGCGACGGTCGGATTTGGCGACTGGGACGTGAAGGTAGGCGTCTTTCAGATCCAAAGAAGACGCCCAGCTCCCCTTCAAAGGACATCGTCAGGATCGACGCGAGAGTTTTTTCCATCCTGAACTTCTTCGGCTTGATGTAACTGATTCAGAGGCTTCAGGGTTCAGGATGGGACGCCACTCCCCGTCTTCCTGGGGGCCAAGAAGAACGTCGACCAAAACCCCTCGGTGAAGGGAGGGTCGACTGGGGAGATGGCACCCTTCGCCAACGCCGAGACCTCGTCCAGAAGAAGTTGATTCTTCGTTTCCCCCGAGGGGGGTAGGTCATCGGGTGGGAATCGGCTGTTTTTTCCCCTGCTGAACTCAATGCGGTACCCCGTTCCACCACAACTCACACCACGGCGCGGGGAAATGGCTGGCCATTCCGCGCGTAGAACTTAAACGGCCGCCCACCGGAGGTGGTAGGGTCCTCTCCCGAGGGAGGGGTCCCGCGGCCGCCGTGCCCTCAGGACGAAGACTTCTTCCCCTCCCAGGCGCCTTGCTTTTGGGACGAGGGGGGTGTTGAGTCTTCGGACTGGCCCCGATTCTGGGTTAATTAGAAGTGGCCGGAGCTGCGGTCTTCTTGGGTTGCTGAGGCAGTGCCGGCTTCGCCTGCTTGGCGGAACGGCTGAAAGAAGAAGAGCGGGATCGTTTTCTTCTTCTTGGCGAAAGATCCCCGCCGAGGAGATCTTCGCCTGAGCATCCTTGAGCGCCTGCCTCCGACTCCACACGCTCCGCTGACGCAAGCAGTGAGTCACCGAACGAGCCACCGAAGAGGACGTCCCGCGAATCGGGCTTGGTCTTGGAGAGTTCCGACGCGAGGTCGGAACTCAAGGTGCGAAGTGTGAAGCAGGGTTCCTCGCGTCGCAAGAAGCTCAGGCGACGCGCCAAAGACATTGAAGCCTCTGTCTGCCGAGTCACTAGCGTGGCTAGGACAGTCAAAGCATCAGAGGCTTCCGGGGAGCAAACTACACCGCAGCCCAAAGAGGATCTGATATCGTGGGCGGAGGACCATCGAGAAAGCGCCCAGTCTTATGCCAGAGGTCACCGCCAGGTCTAGGTGCTTCAGCTGGTCCTCCCAGAAGGGGGAGAAGCCAGTCGGGGCGGCCTTGCTTGTTGGCAACTTGGCTGCTAGGTCAAGATCGATGGTCGGAGTTCTCAGGAGGAGTCATATGCTCCCTCAGCAAGTTCTCATAGACCTGGCGATGGTTTTCACCGGGTACGATGAGAGCTTCTGATTAACCTCCCCGGAGCGCTTCACATGAGACCTACGTCTGTGGGAAGCGAAAATGCCTGGAAGAGTCGGAGGGGGATAGGGAAGCCCAGATTGAGCTGTCCCTCCTCCGCACGCCGCTCGGGGCGCAAGAAGGCCAAGGCGACTCGGCCGCCTACGCAGCACCTGAGGGGTGCACGCGGGAAGAGAGTCCACCTCCTCCTGCTCCGAAGCTGCCGCAGACGTCGAAGGCTGCGAAGGAGTGGCACCAAGGTGACCTACCTCCGAGTCTGAGTCCGCCCCGCCGGCGCTGTCCTCCGAAAAAACATCGGAAAAAGTCCTAGCGGCCGGTAGGAGTCCTGAGAGGACGGTGCAGCAGGAGCGGAAGAAGGCGGAGGGCCCGGCGTCGCCACCTGGGCGGCGAAACCAAGGCCTCCCGCAGGGACCAAACCCCAACTGGCGTCGGCGGGGGTGCAGGAGCCACGAGGCTCGACTGCACCCAGCCCGACCCTGACGAGGGTACAGACCGAGAAGGTTTTTGGTGGGGACGGACCACACCAAGTCCCGGACGTAAGACCGAAGGGTAGGAGGGGGCGGGTATAGAACGCCCTGCCCTGGCCCGGTACCAGGCTGTAACGTCGCAGATTGACTGGTCTAAGAAGGAGACAACTGCTGGCAGAGTGGGCAAATGGCCCGCTCGAAAGCCGGGTCAGATGCAGCCCCGACAGTACCTGGTGCATGCGGCTGGGCAGCCGACGCGGGGAGGCGCGGAGGTGACCATACCTGGAGGGGCTCCGACAGCGGGAGCCCCGGTCGAAAGAACCCAAAAAAAAACCGACTGACCCGCCCCAGCAGTCCCGCTCGACTGGGGTGGGTAGGCCACGTACGGGGACGAAGCATACAACATGAGAAGGTAGGCCTGCAGCGGGTACCTGTGTCCCCGCAGGGTTAGGCCAAGAAGGCTGCCCGCAGGAAAGCAGTGGCAGGGCACCCACCGGGATACCCCACCATAGGCGGACCGCTAGCGGGAAGCAGATTGCCGGCGGACCAAGCACTAGCAACCACAGCAGGCGTACCCCCAAGAGGCCTGAAGCGACCTAGTCAGCTGGTGGTAGTCTGCCGGAGGGCCACAGCCAGCGGAGCCCACGCGCTACCCCAAGCCCCGAAGGGCCCGGAACAGGATGCGGCGTCAAAATGAGCAAAAGGCACTGCATGATAGCAAGGCTAGACATGCGGGGTTGTAGCAGAGAAGCCAGCACCTGCGGCGTCACGCCAAGGGATACGAAAAGCCAACGGCCCCAGGGTTTGCGTGACATACCCCGAAGTGATGCCTACCGTGGTCGCGGTCGAAGGCCGAGGACACAGGGACCGCAACCCCGTTAGGTGGACATCAACGGCGAGTGGATCAGCCCCCCGGACGACCGGGCACACCAACATCACCACTCACCACCACCGGAGTGCCCGCAAGCCGGCCAAACCCCCCTGGGGGGTTGGCCGCGAAGACCGCGCCAGCCTGAACCGGGGCAGCCCCTAGGGCTGAACCAGGCGAGCCGGCGGCCGAGATACGCCAAGGAGGCGGGACCGAGCCAACCCCTCAAAGTTCGCGAAGCAGCGAAGCCACCCTCACCTTCGGGAGAACCCAGATCAGCAGGGCTTTTTTTTTGCTGCCTTGGAGGCACCCCGGGCCGGAGCCCGAATCACCACCCCCCCCCCTTCCCGTGTACGCAGCGACGAGCGGCGTTCCCATGCTCAATGATTGCCCACTGAGCCTCCGTAAGTCCGAGACAGAAAGAGGAGCGAACTGTCGGTGCCGGGGAACATTGCCTGTGCACGATCCATAAGGGATTGGGGGTCCCACTCATGAATAGAGGCAGGGCAGCGAACGCAATTTGGGCGCCATAAGTAGGGGAGTGAGCGTTGAGTTGTAGATGGAATAGCGTGCCGCAAATAAAAACCCGTTTAAAGAAGAAAAATAACGCGTGCCGTGGAGGTCTCCCGGTGGTACAGCAAAGTCAGACACAAAAACCAACCTCGGTAACTGAGTCACGAACGGTTAAAGAAATTTTTTTCAAACACAGTTTTCACATATTGTATTAAGTATACCACAAGAATATAAGAAAATAAAACGCAAACCAACCACATAAAAATTGTTATCGAGCAAGCCGACAACATAGAGAATACAATATACATAACAAACTCACACATCTAGTCAACGGCAGTCAAAGCAGCAAACACGTGCGTCAATGGCTGCCTTTGAGTACCTGTTCCGCTATACAGATCACATGACCGCAATGGCGGCAAAAAAGGATACAATAAAAGAGCTCTCCGACGTTGTAAAAGTCTCCGTTATTCCGTCGAAAGGTGCGTTTCAATCCATTAATAATCCAGTATATATTCCAGATAGATTGGTAGTAGTAGTTAGGAGTATTCGTATGAGATGACAACAAGTCAGTATCAAAACTCGTTAATTTGGCTTAAATTTAGCAGAGCTGCGGTAAAACGCGTCCGTCTTGGTTAACAACCAAAACGGAATTGAGGACGAGCTAAGGTCGACCAGGTGTGACCTGGGTCACTGGTCGAGACCATTTCTCTTTTAGGTGTTGTTATTATGGAATTTGGGGCATTCCACTTCTCAGAAGGGAAATTGATATGTTTTCAGTCCAACATTGGGTAAAGGAAAATCAGTTCGTGTAATCGATATTACAGTGTCAGCAAGAACAATTCGAGTAAACACGATTGTTTGGTCATCACGTTGACGTCACGAGTTGGGCGCTTTTGATCGATGAAGCCGTGGGAAAAATCCGCCCGTTTTCGTTGTATGTCAAAAAAGAAACAATAATGCCTCATTTTGTTATAATTTTACATCAAATTGTATTATTTTTCAGGGAAATTCGATGTATGTACATATATTTTCTGATTGTAAGTCAAACTGCAGCTTGACAAAATTTAATATTTCCTTTAATGCATTGCAATGTGCATAATACTGTGCGTATAAACACTTCAGTACTCTGCGGTGCATTGTGGGATTTGACTCAATACACTCTGTTGATCACAATACAGCATACCTGTAAGGCGTAGTACATACTGGGTAAACCTCTGACACCGGCCTTATACGAAGCTCTGTTAACGTTTGTTGCCTACTACATTCGGTTTGCTATGGGGGGGGGGGGGGGGGGGGGGGGGACAGATCTTGAGGAAGGCGTGGAAGCGATTTTGTTTCTGCTTGTCACCCAACTCTCCAACTGTCTGGCTGGCAAACTCAAAGAAGTTGACCAAACGGTGGGTAGCCTTCATCATATCTGGGGCCTGTAGAAACAAAAATGGGACAGGTAGTAGTAATAAGTAAGTAAAATCAAAATTTAAATCGGTTTTATCCGCTTAAGGGGGGTGGCCGGATTAGCAAAAACTACGGCATATGAGATTTGCAGAGCAAAACTAATTGACTGGATGCCCTCCATGACGTCAATACACAGTTTGCGGTGGTAGGCCTAGCCTTTGGGCAAACCACGCCCACCTTGCTAGGCTCTCTAGAGCCAAAACACCTTTGTAGGTAGATCTTCTTTGAAATTTAAAAAAAAAAAAACCCCACAAATTCCACCAGGTTATCAGCTACCCTCCTCATTGGATTTCCTTAGAAAACCCGGAGGGGTGAGGATTAGACACCAAACAACTAGGTCCTGCCCAGGACCTATTATAATAATTACAGGTGTACTAAAAAATGTAATATTACAACACTAAAACACACTGTTTATGATTTGAAATCCACATTTCAATAAAAGTCCAGTGAGAAACGTAACCACACATGTAATCTAACAGAGTGTACATGGAATAAACACATTGTTTGCAGTTTTAGGCTAGTCCCAAGGGGTGCAAGGAAGCATTGCCATCCCTATCCTAAGGCCTCCAAAGAAGGAAAGCCATTACATGGAAAAAAGAGTAGAAACATAGAAATGTTCTAAAATAGCATAAGATAATGTTCACTGCAGTAAAAGAAAAAAGAAACCCCGTTCTTGGGCCCCCGCCCAACCAAAAAATTGGAAATAGCAGAACAATTTTTCTTGTAACAAATAAATACTGATAAAATTCACAAAGTTGTTTATGCCCTCGGGGAAAAAGTTACGTCTTCTTGGTCAATTTCGGACAAGACTCCTGACTCCAACATAAAAAATTTTGCAAAAAAAAATAAAAAGTTTTTCCTTTCCTTCCACCCAAAATTTTTCAGAGCATGTTACACAGAATGTGTTTTATTTTGTTAGGCCCTAATACCTGATTACATTATTATGATGCCATCACAACTTTAAACAAAGTTTTAGACATTACTCACTATTGCTTAGCACTATTTTTCCAACATTCTCTTCTATGAAATCACTAAGTAGTTCTTCTATATCTTCTTGAGTTTCAGATGCACTTCATATAGTCTGGTAGTTTACAAAATTGCTTGATTCTTTCTGTACAGGATTGGGCCCTCCAGTCTGCTCCTGACTACAAGGGCTTTTTGAAATCTGTTGCAGAAATGAATTAAAAAATTTCAACATGTACAATGGTATAGTTGCAACATATAAGAGAACCCATAATACTTCTTTCGCAAAATTAAACCTAAACACTTCAATCCCAAATTCTGCCAAAGGGAGTATTTTTCTTTCATTCTTTAAAAGTTGCAACTTTTTTCCATGAGAGAGTGCGAGTAAACAAAACCATGATAGGAGCAACTACTTCCCCATTTCCAGAGACTCTGCAGGGAGTACTTACTGAGATGATTGTATGTAGAATGCCCACATAGTTAGTCTCTGTCTGCAGGAGACTCCATGGCGACCATTTGACGTTTAGATATGGTTTGGCGGTTTGGTGTACTCACTGGGTTCTTGTCCACTTGAATAGGTGTACACTCGAAAAAAGATAGTCAAGTGTATCACAAATGATAATGAAGAGGCAGATCATAATTTATTAATTTATGTTCATTTTTCTTTAACACGAGTTTACCAATTCAATGCACTGGCACTTTTTTTTCCTTTGTGCCCAGGAATGATAATTAAAATGTAATACACACATTGCAACTAAAAGACAACAATTTCAAATTATTCCTATTTATCAGTATAAAACTCCTATGAACTAAGAAAGTTCATGCCATAAAAATGGTTTTATGTTTAACGTTAGAAGACTGTGAAGAGTTAATCTTTCCCTTATACTTATTGCTCAGAGTGAATGTAAAAAGTTATATTATTGAAATCAAATACAAAATTGTTCAAGAAGATAAAACAAAAATATAAAAAAACCAAAACCAAACAAAAACTGCACTCATACCTATTAAATGTTGAGAATCTTACTTTTTGATTCAATAAACAGGCCAAAAATATTGACACATTTGTTTTGGGATCATAGTCTAATATTCACATAACTTTTTTTACAGCTTTTGAATAAAAGTATTATTTTTATTTTTAATTCACTCTAACCTTTGTTAAAGTCCAAAGGATAAAATCGGGTTGTTTACTGACAACAACAACTTAATCATGAATAGTGTTTTTTTGAAGAAAATTTACCTAAGAGATGTAAATTTCATTGTTTTAAAATACAGTGATTCCAAAGTTTCGATATTTTTGTTTTATAAATCGGTATTTAAGGTGGTGCCGGTAAATAAACAAGCAGTGACTAAACCTCCATTGTAGGCTGCGCTGTTACTCTACGGTTGTAGAGATGTAGCGTCAAAGTATAGAGGACACGGAGGAAACCCGTAGTAAGTTGGGATCTTGTTACGCTGGCCCGTCTCTTGCGAGCAGCACTGGCGACTCAGGTAGCATGTTTGCTCTTTACTCAACGCTGTGCAATGCTTTCCTAAGACGACTCGCTTCTGATTACTCTTAGTGGGTGCTACATAGCTTGGAGGCAGAGCCTGGTGTGGATGGGGAGCTGGAAGGACTGTGGAGAGGTAGCAGTAGGGCATTTCTATTAAGTCTCACATTAAAGTGACAGGAGGAGATTTTTTGAGGATACAAATTTCTCTCGATTGCATGTGATCGGTTGTAGACCACTGGAACGTTTCAAAGTTTAGTGGACAAACAAGCACGAAAGAAACGCAACCTGTTTTGAACTGGCCGGCTATCGTAATAGTCCTTTAGAAACCATGCTTGAATTTCTGTCGTGCACGGACAGAAATTACTAAATCATCATCTTATTACATAAAGAATGCGTATTTGATTATTCACTTCAGGGATAAATACATTGGTAGCTCCACATTGCAAAAAAAAAACTGTTTTTTGATCAAATTGAGGGTTGCATCCTCTGGAAATGTCCTCATCATGTGTCTTTTAAGATAATAGTTGGTGAGCAATCAGGATGCTATCAAGCAAGGATGATTTCCAAAAATATGATAATAAATCATGCTTGATTTACCACTAATTGGGAGGATGCTAAGTTAATTATAATACAAAATAATGATTCTGCAGGGAAAATCTAATCTCGCTAAAGGACCTGACCTGCATCAGGTCAAAATGGTCACTCATATAAGTTCAGCAATGAACATGGATAAGGCAATGTTTTAAAATACTTAATTTTAATTCGGACTGTTTGGCAAAGTAATGTTCCAGAATGTAAGTTCTTCTTTATATTGAAAAACTGGTTACTATTGGTCATTGGATATTGCACTTTTGGCCACCGGGCAGATCCTGTATCGTTTTAAAAGTGGGGGGGGGGAAACGCACCCCTGGGAAAGAACATAATTTTTGCGAGATAAATTCTTAAAAATTATAAAAATCAGTTCTGCGGGTGTTCTCACCTCTGATATGTGACGTTTTCAGAAAAATCACTTTAATTGATCCAATTTATGGAAATCTATCACATATAAAACTCGGTATCAATATTTGCTTACTTCAGCGATACAATATAATCGTTAAGTGTGTAAGAACGTTGATCTCTAAAACCACGGCTAAAATGGCCACAACCGTGTGTACGGAGCCTAATCTAGCTGTTGTGATCGTGTATCAAAACACTGTGTAAACGGAATCATGGCGTCTCCTGTACCCCGAAAAAGGAGGGGAGGAATGCTTATTACTTAATTCCTGATTTAGGGGTGAAATAAAGCCATCTACAGATAGGTAGAAACAACAAAGTGCACGAAAGTCGGCTGGATTTTGTATGCTGAGCGGAATTTTGGCCGCCGGCCGGAGAAGGATTCGCCCATAGTTGTGATGAAGATGAACCAATATCGTTGCTTTAGCCTGCAACCTGGTCAACGAATGGCCATACACGGTTGCATATGTTGTTTGTGAAATGCCATTTGCCAACTGTTTTTGTGTCGTGGCCTTTATCTTTTATTATATTGTTCAGACCATGGCAGTTGGTTTATCGTATTCTTAGTCATCTAGATAGCAGTAACAATCGTAAAACACACATCATTCCTGTCAATGTCAGGGACTGTAAGTCTGTGGTACTGTAGTCAACGGGTAGCCCTGTTAACGCATGCATGGCATGGTTGGTCCCTGGTCATGAAGAAAACTTACCGTATTCTTCAGGAGTACAGCTTTGCAGCTTGTTATGGCAAAGGTGATTTTGTCCACACGGGGCCCGTTCTTGGCTGTTTTTGGTCTCCCGTTGGGTTTGGGCGGCTGGGGGTCAGGAAGTCTCCCAAATTGTCCTTCAGTTCGGCCCTTTCAGCATCGTCGGCCTTGAGTGACCAGTAGCTGCGGCGACACTCAGGTGACGTCAGCACCCTGTAGCCAATGGGCTTCATGATCGCGTTGTTTGGTTTCTGGTGGGAAGGCTGTAGCCTTCACATTTTCGGCAGAGAGCAAAAACCAGTTGTGTAGTGTTGTGAAAATTTTGCTCCTACCTTTGCGAGAAGGAATACCCCCTGTGGACTTGAATCTCCGATGATAGCCTAAATGTCGCTCCCCTAGGAAGAATGGCAAACGGGGGCACAACCGAGTCCTGGAAGAGCTAATTGTGGGGGAGTCGAAAAAAAATCGTAGTTTGTCTGAGGTTCTTCTCGGGCGTTTGCAAGCCGAGTATAAGCTGAGTAGCGGGGTGGATTGGTGATGAATGGGGAGGCCACGCTGGCTCCCAGGTGAGTCAGATCGTTCCATGAGCGTGTGGTAGCCAAATCAATTGGGTCTTTTTAAAATCTTTTCACTGTACGGCCGTGTCGTACCCCTCGTGCTGGTAGTGGCACGAGGGTTTTGGATTGTTTGCAAGGTAAGATAGGCAGCTTGCCGGGCAAAAAGGCCGTAGCGAGCTTCAGAACTAATGCAGTCATGGTCAGACTGTGGACTAGGGTCTGGCAAGAGGCGGGTTTTTTTTGTTTTTTTTTGGTTTTTTTTTTTTTTTTTTTTCATTTTTTTTTTTTTCACTTCCAAAATTTTGCATGACATTACATGGGGCCCCTGTCAAGTTGCGTGGGCGTAGCTATACGGTTGAGGGTTGCCTATTTGATTAAACTGTTTAGTTGGATTTCGGGCGCCGTCTGTTTGCAGAGATTTCCGTTTTTCTCCTCCTATCATGGTAGTCCAACCCACCCTTTCCGATCTCTTATTTATACGTCGTATCCCAAACATTAGCGTGAGCGACATTGTAGGAATGTGTGCGATGCAGTATGGGACTAAAGTGG
>JAMKCH010048311.1:0-11173 GCA_023653785.1 Ophioderma brevispina
CAATCTTTATCTTTACCTTAGATGGATGCCGCACGCAAATATCATTTACCTGAAGCGGGGTCATCCATCCTTTCGATGTGGGAGGGTGTGCGCAAATAGGCCTAGGTCAAGTGATTCAGATCACCCCCTCCCCATATGATATAGAAATTTGCATGATGTCCACAGGCAGTAGATGAAGTAAGAGAAGGCGGAGAAGCGTTGGAACTGAAACACTATACTAGGCCTATGTAGCTTGTTGTTACGGGCGGTGTTTGGAAGAAAATAATATTGTGAAAACTTAAAAAATTTGACAATATTGAAATATTCAGATCATGACCTCCCTGCTTGTTACAGGTGAGCGTACAGTGAAAGAAATGTTTTGCAAAGTATGCCACAAGGGACGCGTTTAGATTAGGGTTGGGTCTGGGACACGTCTAGAAGCCTTTATTACCAGTATTACATACAAAAGAAGCTAACTTTTGTTCTTAGCTTACGCGTAAATGAATGTGGCGCAAATAGTACGCTTTACACATGGACAAAATTACTAGACGCTGCGTTGCCTCCAGACGTGCGCATACAAAAACATTGTCCGTTGCACAGTCAAATGAGCGCGTACGAGGCGCATGGACCATTCCACCTTCAAGGGTTATAGAGGATAATTGAAATTAATCGATCGTTCTTATTTTGGATAGATGGTATTGTAATTGATGAAGGTGAGAAATCTGAAATTAAAAATTGGGGGTCACCGACTTCGTTTTTGTGCTATAGGCTGTTCAAAAAAAAAAGTTGTATTATTTTCAAAAATGTGTACAGAGCTCTATGGGAAAACCGGAAAATGTTGTAGTTTTCCAGGCTAAAATACATAAACAAATCGAACGATTTTGATTTTTATTACTTAGTTAAGAAGCGCTTTATAAGATCTTTTCGGCGCACTATAAACAACTGGGTGGTACACCGACTTGTTTTCGAGAAAAAAACCAACGAAAAATAAATAGCCTAACAAATTGCAATTGTCCTTTCAAGTGCGTCCCTGTGGATTGAACAAAAGCGCAGCTTAACCTTGCGTGTTGATGCACAAGAAATAAGCGCAAACCCATGCCTCCGTACGCGTTCGCAAGAGAGTTGACTTTGTTTGAAGAAACTCTGGGGTAAGGTGGTGTGTGGGTGGGTTAAGTGGCGAGTGTTGTGAGTGGAGTGCGTGAGTTGAGTGCGAAATTTGTTTCAAAAAGCATCCTTTAAAATATTGGCCCTATACAAGGAAAATAAAATAAGGTAATTCAGGGCATGAGGGATTTAATTTATTGAGATAAAACATTCCCCACACCATTTCAATGTTTCCTTTAAAAAATCGGGTTCTGACTTTGAAGCCCGAAGATCGAAAAACATTTCCCTCGCTTCATGGCTCAGCGACACACTAAAAACACAAAGTCAACTATTGCACGACTCTAAAAAATAGGGTCAAAATTATGACACAAAAAGGGTAATTACACAAGTTTTTGACCACAAAAGTAGTGAACATTTTAACCCCATTTTTAGTCGATGCATACTGTCATGATAAAGTTGACTCAAAACGGGGTCAAAAATTGACTTCGTTGTTGAAAATATTTCTAGGGTGACGGATGCCTTTATCTGACCAAAACCCATCTATTACAACCATGTTTGTGTCGTTATTCGTTTTAATGTCGATACATGGGCGGTTTGTCGGCAATCGGTGACCATCCCTACCACACCCCCTGCACCCCACCATCTATGGCAAAACGATTCGGTACCGGCCCTGGAGTGTGATTAACAAAAATTGTATTATGCGACGCGACCATGAAACGAGGCAAAAACTACAAACATTCTCGCGGTGAACTGTGCATGTTCACGGCACATAAGAAAGTCTCTACGCTCGCCTGCGAGTGCGTAAAGTGGCAGAGCAAAAACGACAGACAGTAGGCAGAATGCCTGTTCTCTTCAATTATCCTCTATAACCATTAAGGACAGTAGAGAGCGTCTTATGTTCATCAGCAGAACAAATATGGAAAAACTAATTAAGCTAATAGTGTAGATTGTGTTTTGCAAAGTTCCACTTCTCATGACAAAGTTGTTGGGGATAGTCTATCGAAAGGTATAATAGAAGGGCTGAGAAAACGAGTCTTTCTAATGCACCCATAAAATTGCCTTTAATCCTAGTATCCAACGTCGACTTGACGGATCTGTTAATTTCAACCGCACGTTGATTGATGAAAGAAAAAGGATTCGGATGTGTCAAGGAGAATTTTGGATCGGTTGATCGTTGCTGAGAATATATCATCTTGCCAGATTTGGTTCCTGTCTCAACACAAACTACCAGGTACACTTGGAAGACTGGGAAGGAAATTCTAAAGACGTAAAATATGGAGAATTCTTTGTTGCTGATAAAGGCGAACGCTACGTTGCTACAATAAGAAATTTTACGCAAGTGACGCGAAAGTTAAGATTGATGTACTTTATGAGTCATAGCTATATTTTTATCTTCCACTATTCCCCTGATGAAATGTGACTCAGAAGACTAAAAGGTACAAAAAATAGCAAAAATACTAAAAATATTTAGTTCACTTAAGGTGTTTGGAGCGAAATTCGGAGGAAAGCGTACATTACCCGGCGGTTTTTTTTATACAACGCCAAATTTCACTTAGGCGAATTTTATGTGAGCAATTGTATTGTCTTACGTAGAGGTTTCATTGGAGCAATCAAACATATTTCACAGATGAGGGGTTAAAAACACCCAAAATAATCACCCTGTATTTCACAAAAGAGGGCGAGGTGCCCGAGCGGTATAAGGCGCTGAACCGTCGGCAAAGTATAAGATCGCTCGAATGCAGCGGTCAAACTGCCGTCTGGCGGCATTGTTTTATGTTACTGTCAGGCATTTGTATTGTATTTATGGTTAAAGAAAGAGGTTCGGTTGACAGATAATGTTGGCATGGGAAATTAATTAGTGGGTACACTCCCCATAATGATGACCACGTAATATTTTGATTGACACATGCTTGCACAGGAGAATGGCTATTTGCGCAAAGACGCCTCACTCCGCTCGGCAGAGGGCTTCGTCCTCGACACGCAGTTCACAGGTGATGGACACAATTTTGAGGCGTTTTTGACAAAGAATAACTAATGTACCAAGATGCAAAGCATTAAAGTGACGCTTTTAAATATTATCAATACACTGAATAATTATGTACCACACATTTGAAAATCACAGGACATCGCGTACGTATTAATTTGTGCCGAACCTTATATTCCCTTTTAGAAAATACCATGTTCTGAGATAGATATGTTCTTTGTTAAATATTGTGTAAATCATTACATAAGTGTGTATTTTGACATCGTGATGGTAGGAACTCTTTTTAATTGGAACCAAGCTGGTATGACTCCATGGGGTATACGTTTATTATCATACAGAATTTGTAAGACTCTCATTTACCGATATTCCACGTTCTATAACACGACATTGATCCACGAGGGTCTAATGCAACGTTGATGCTCTCGTTTAAGTGAACAAAAAGCCATTCAAACACCCTGTCAAACACCAAATGAAAGCAAGAACAAACCTTTTTAGAATATAGCTTTATGGATACGGTACCTAGAGGAAACATTGTTCTATTTTTTCCTTACTGTAGTTAGAATTAACGTGAATTTAGGTAACAGAACTGCTAAAATGTTTGTAAATCGCTTGCATGCTTCCACGCTATGTGCTTGTAATGGTTAAGTGGTGTAACCATGGTGATCTTAATGACCCGGATGCAATTTAAGACGAACTTGTCTAAAAACATGCATTGGAACGTCCGTTTAAAGAGTGAAAACTGTTTAATGGGTCGACGGAGAGAAGCTTAAAAGGCCTTGCGTGTTGTTTGCAACTCATTTTATCCCACAATATCCTCATTAACTACAGGGTGTCTAAAATAATTTTATATTTGAACGAAAATAATTATTTAGAAAAATATATCTTTTATTTTGCATTTGAGTATTTTTGAAACCTTTTTTATTCCATCTGACTATATTTAATCAGCAGCAAGAGATACATTTAATGGAATGGTATATTTTTCCGCCACCATCCTGCTCTTGCAGTGTTCTTATTCAGATGGAAATGAAATGAGGTACTTGAGAATGCAGTAACTAACTAAATATTTGTGAAAAATCCATTACAACTTATTGCCAAAACACCTAGATTGAGTGTAGACAATATAATTAAATCAGTGGAGATGTAAGCCTAACTGAAATTGCATTGCTGCATGGAATTCATGAGGAGTGAATCAATTGAATTTTGGTTAAGAGTTCTACAAATACCTCCTTCAAAGTTCTGTAACATGTTGCTTTTTTTAAATTTTGGACCCTTCTTAGTCAGTTGCGTACCGACTGGGGGGGGGCGGTGGCAGGGGGAAGTGCCCCTCTGTCGAAAAAGCAGGACGATATGGACAAAAGTGCATTTTCATCCATCTCTTCGGGGAATTTCGACCAATTTCAGCCTAAATTGGACAAAATTTAAGTAATTTCGTCATTTGCGCGCGATACTCGCGCATTTTGATCAAATTCAGACTTAATTGGCCCATCTCCTGGGGCCACATACGCAGCAGAGGGTCTTCCAGCAGACATTCATATTTGCAAAAGTTATATTTTTCTCCGAATTTTCGGTGTCAGATATTAGTATCTCGTTCGTTGATCAAAACCTTCTGGGCTGCTGCTTCTACAATCATGCACTACAAAATGAATTGCCTTGATTATTAATTAAAGCAAAGATCACATTTAATTTCGACGATGTTTAACGGCAGTCGTGTGATTTTTTCCCTATTTGATATGCGCTGACGAATTGTACTTCTCAAACGCCAAGACGTTCTCGACCTACGATGTTCAACGACGCATGAAAATGTGCAATGGAAAGTGTGGGGCGGTGGGGGGTGGTGGTACTTATGTAGGAGTACCAGGTGTGTCGCAACATTAATCAACTGTTATCGCCAGAAATTTATTCAATACCAGATGGTGTCGGAGTCCCATGGTTAGCATGGAAAAGAATATTCCTTGAAGAAAACGGAAATTAAAGCTTATAAATTAATGAGAGTGAATTGCCTTAAGGTAAAACTTTGTCATATGAACTTGGGGCGTATTACTTATTAGATCACTGAGTTCTCTATACACCGGATTGGTTACCGTCGTCGAGTATCAACGGAGGGCTCCCGTGTATGGCCAAGCCCATAAAGGCCATAACGTATTGCCGCATAGCGTTGCGACCTTTTGGCAACGCGTTGCGATAAAGTAAGCAGCGTTGCGGCGTCGGCCAATTAGAATGACGAATTTCTGTAAGTCTTTCAAATTATTAGACCCACAACGCGTTGCAAAAATATCTCGCAACGCGTTGTGGAAATCACAACGCGTTGAAAGCCTCACAACGCGTTGGACCTTCAAACGCGTTTGCGACCTTCCCAACGCGTTGCGACCTCCATAACGCGCTTGGCGAAGGTTCACAAGCCATAAGGGTCCTAACGATTGCCGCAACGCGTTGTGAGAAGAAAGTAGCAACGCGTTGCGACATTTTGACAACGCGTTGCGGCCGTCGGCACATTCAAAATCATGTTTTTGTGAAGTATTTAAAAAAAAGAATTCCACAAGCGTGGCGGCAATAGTGATGACCCTTATGGTCTTCACAACGCGTGCAAGCCTTTGCCCGCGTTTTGCAGCCTTCGCAACGCGTGCGATTCAAAACACGTTCGTACACTTCACAACGCGTGGTGAATGCAATAAGGGTCATTAACGTATTGCCGCAACGCGTGTGAAGGTTTGCAACGCGTTTTGAAGGTGCAACGCGTTGTGAGATATCATATTTTTGAAATACGTCAAAAATCTGATTTCGATGGCCCGACACCGCACAAACACGTTGCCGAAATATCGCAACGCGTTGTGATGGTGAAAGTCGCAACGCGTTGCCGAAATGTTGCAAAGCGGCGACATGTCGCAAACGCGTTGTGACTTCTCACAACGCGTCTGCGGCAATACGTGCCGGTGACCCTTATGGGTTGTGGACCTTAGCAACGCGTTGTGAAGCTTGCAACGCGTTGTGAAGCTCGCAAAACGTTGTGAAGGCTTGGCAACGCGTTTGCAAAGTATCTAGCAACGCGTTGTGGGTCTATTTTTTGAAACCGTAACAGAAAAATTCCTGATTTTGATTGGCCGACGTGCACCCGCGTTGCCGAAAATGCGCCACGCGTTGCGTTACTAATTTCTCGCAACGCGGTGCAGCAATACGTTCTGGCCTTTTGGCTTGCGTACCCGTGCACACAAGGACTTCAACCAAACCAATTTTTTTTGGCTACATTTTGAATGTCCCAATACACATTTGAGATGTTAACAAAAAACATTAGGGCGCACACCACACTAAAATAACTCCATTGAAATACACGAAAAAGTACCACATCGCGCCCTATGATGGGCACCCCGGCGTACATATTTTGATATTTTGATACATTTCCTAAGAGAACACAACTGAAACTTTCAAAGAAAAGAATTTACCATTTTTTAATACTTCTAGTACAGATTTAAGAAAAGAAAGGCCTCATATGCAAACAGCGAACCACTATTTCGAGCCGACGTGCACGCTCATAGCCGGTTCGATCAGGGCCGGAAGTCGAGGGCCCACTTTCTACACAGACTCGAATTTCAAAATTTTCTGATAATCTAGAGATCATAAGCTATACTTTTCACTTTATTATATATACCACCCTCACTGGAAACGGGTCCCCAAGGACTGCAAAATATCTCTACAGTTTTGTATATTTTTACCGGATCTACCTACCATTCCCCCAATTGTGGAGTGATTTAGTGTTGAGCGCCATTATGGCACCTTGGCAACATTCAAGATGGCTGCAAAAAAAGTACACCAAAAATAAAAAAGTAAAATTATAAAAAAAAAGGTTTGTATGCACCAAAGATGTCTGAAGTGGAGAAAAGCAAGAACCATTCAATTGGCATTGGTTTCTAAGTCATTGTCCCGTATGGGATTTAAATTGCATTAAAAAAAACAACATCAAAACCGCGTCCAAAATGGCTTGTTAAAAATGGCAGACGCTTGCGGGCCAAGTCTTTACCAAAACTAATCAGAATATATCACGACAAACCACACAAACCACAACCGAATTAGGCACTTTCATGTGGGTCGGTCCAGGGTGTTCAAGGACCCGCATTTACGGATTCATATAAAATCAGAAATAATCCTACAGACGGAAGTATTCATTCGCTCCAACGGTTTTGGAATAAGAAACATTTTTTGACAACATATAAAAAATTAAGATTTTTTCGTCAAGATTTTTTTCTTTTACGTGTAAACCATGGGCGCGTCTGAAAATTAGGGTTTTCTTGACCACCCTTGCCAAAATGGATACGATAGAGAAAAACTGGTGTATAACATTCAAAAGTTGTGACAAATGGAGATATTAATTGGCATTTTTATCAATAATTAGGTTTCTCATTATTGAATTTTCCCCAACTTTATACAATCCCTAAGATGGTGTCCAAAATGGCTCCCAAAATGGTAGTAACATCTAATGGGAACATATTATTGTAATTGGTAGTTCCTGATAAATAAACTAAAATTCCCCTTTATTTTTCCCAATTGAAATTTTTAATAAAACAAGAGGGCCGTGAAATGGGGCAAAAATCATAGAAAATGGTTTTGTATAACATTAAAAAAGTCAAAATATAAAAGAATCATAGGAATTTGTTTTCTTGCATCAGTAATTTCCCCATTATATTATGTTTTCCATTTAAATAGCCCAAGATGGTGATTTTAAACTGGCCGCCAAGTATACAAACTCGTGCATTTTATACAGCTATTAAAGTGTGGTAGAGCCACTATTAAGTTAAAAATAATGATTTTCTTAGTCAATAGTGGCAAAGGACTGGTAGTTGCGTTTGCTTACAAATAAGTGGCGCAACCGTATGCCAAATATAAAAATGTTTCTTATAATCAGTAACTAATACGCGTTGTGGCGGGAGATATTAGTCCTTCCGGCTCCACAGTCGGGAAAAGAATGGTGAACAATAGGTCCATCGATTCAGTTGACTCTTCACGCAACATTAGTTGTAAGCTTTTTCCGTTGGTCGTCTATGGAGCCCGGACTCTATACTGCCGGACTTTGATTAATTTCACACCGGTTCCAATTGATGTGCTTTTCTTTTTAAGTTGACTTAGACATAGAATCCTGGAATATTTGATGAAAGAAATGGTTCTAAAATACTTTGGCTACCGTATCAAATTATGCTCCATAACTGTCATTATTAGAAGTTACTTGAGGAGGTGAGGTGATTCATACAATTGCCAAATACTTCGGCCATGGAGTTCCAGATAGGAATATTAGGTCAAAGCAAAAAAGGCACTAAATGGACCTTTTATAAAGCTATTGCACACCCCCGCTTATCAACAATATACTAGCAACTTCAGTATTCCAGGAACGAACTTGAGCTGATTCTACATTGCTAGTCATCGCATGAAAAAATTCCAAGCCGCAATATCATGGAAAAGTCAAAATGGTCAAAAACGGACCATTTTTTAGCGATGTTCCACCCCTTAAAACCTGGAGGAAAGAGAAAAGAAGGGAGCACACGACTTCAACCATCCCGATTTTAATATGTTCATCCATTTCACCCGCATAAGGAAGGGATTCAACAGCGACCCCTTTGATCGTAATCCCGATGCAGCCAATCGCTGATCGGCGGACAATTCATTACTAGAGATTGTTTTGAAAACTCTATATTACGAACTCGTAAAGTGTAAAAGGATATTGCCTATACAACATGTCGGTAGTCTTTGGACGTATTGGTTGCTGTTTTCGTTAAAAATACGAGTGTTTGGTACATCTTATACGTTCAGCTTAGAGGCAAGGCTGCCCAGTGTGTGAAATAAACGGATGATGAAATTTTGACTATATTTGAACGTCTTGACCGGGGGGGGGGGGGGGGGCGTCTTCTTTTGGATTTTTCGTTGGGCCATCCTGTCGTTCCCAGGGTTTGTAGTGCCCCAAACGGGCCCAATTTTCAGTTAAATATATCCCGGCCTAAGGGACCGTTTTGGTGAAATTATACTAGTTTTCAGTGAAAATATTGACCACCTAACGGTACAGCAGTAATATGCATCCTTATGATTTTAATATATTTTTCCACTAGTATTATCCCAGTTATCATGGATACTCTTTTGAAATTCCACTATAATGGATTAGATACCCTCTTGATTGTAAAGAGGTGGACCCACTGGTTAGGACTATTCGCCTCTGGTGCAGGAGGCCCCGGTTCAAACCCCGGTAGGGCCCCAACTAGCAGGGAATATTTAATAGGGTACTAAATTTGGATTTAATTTGTATCATCAAGAAACTATGATTAACACTAGAATTCGCTTCCCTGGTTCCATTTGGACTTGGGAAATGAACCACGAGAATACCCCGTCCTTCGGAGGGGATTTTAAGCCGTCGGTCCCATTTACAGGAGAGTCATACCTGTACATGTCTATCACAGTCATATTCGAGAAGAGTAGGGTGGTACCCCTGATTGTCCCAACCGTTCTGGTCAGTTTGACAGGGATCCCCCTAGTAGAGTGCACGGTTAACCACGGTTGGGTATACCTCTGAGATCTCGGTCCTCTAAATTGGTAATAAATACAATAAATTTTATGCAGAAATCTTTTAATTATATTGTAACACATACTGCATTATTTCCCTAATCTTTATCGTATTTTTTCTGTGTTCTATAATGAACAAAAAGATTGATTGGAAATTGTAAGATTTTGCAGTGAGAATCACCACTTGCGGACGTGTTTTCTCAATACATGAAAAAGATACAACATTTAAAAAATAGCCATATACAAGAAAAATTACACTTATACAGACTTAGGGTTATTTGCTGATATGTTTAGGTTAAGTTTTTCCTATTTGTATCATTGAACCAGTCCCATCACAACTGATTTGTACCCCTATCGGGACGAGAACTGATTATGTAAATTTGTGGCCTGGTTTTCCCGACCCAAATCCAAGAACCTCCGGCGTGTATTGGTGATGGACCGTTTGACATTTGACGAAAAAATTTTGTCTTGATACCTCGTGTAACCATACCTTGTATGTAGTACAAACTATACCTTTTTTAATCCCTTTAACAAGAAGATACACTTTGTTTTACCTTTTTTACAGCATTCCAAGCACTGTTTCATTTTGCCCCCTGTATTATAGATTTCCCCACCTCCGGGATTCCGCCCAACCCTATTGCTCGAGGGGAAACACCGCCGCTAAATTTGTTCTTAACCTTCATAGAAGACAAATCCACTGATAAATTATGCTCTTCTCTCCACGGGTCACGGAATTGCTCCAAAAGACCCAACTACCACTACACTGGTTAAAATTTTCGTAAATTAAGAACAGATTTTCCTTTCCGTTAATTTACGGAAAAAATCTTTTTAGAAAACCATACAAATAAAAAACAAAAAACTAAAAAATAGGCTAAAAATGGTTAATTTACGGAAATATTTCCAAAAATTTCTGGCAGCAATATTTCCGGACTTTTTTTTTTGGGTTTCCGTAATTTTAAATTACGGAAGAATTCTGTTAAAATACATATTTTTTTCCCTAATATGAGAACAAATTTCTGTAAAATTAACTGTTCAAAGTTTCCGTTAATTGACAAAATTTCTGTAAATTTTTACCCTAAAAATGACTGGAAAGATTTACTGCTAACTGCTGCCACGAAATTTCCGTAATTTTTACGGACATTTTTTTAATCAATGTATCTAGTATTGATGTAGAGGTTCCATACTAACTACCAAAGGTATTAAAACCTTTCTGTAAGTGAGTGGTACGAATTCCTTAAATAAGATGGCCCCTAGATATTCTGGCTCCTTGCTCTAATTGGTTTCCCAAGTGACATAAGGAGTATAATCCATCATTAAGAGATTTAATTATAAGAAGTGCCAAGTACTCTAGGTTAGATTCTAGACACTATCCCCAAAAGTGATCGCGCTCTTGACATGACGTGATTATTGATTGTTAAGTGTGCTGTCCCCCATTTAGAAATTACAACTGCTCGGGTAAGGATTCGGCCTACGAGCCGAGAAACGTTTCTTTTGATAGCTGCAGATCTACTTCCGATTGCTAATTACTTGTATGAGCTAACTACTTTCTGGCTATATAATGCATATTTTCGA
>JAMKCH010048312.1:0-10694 GCA_023653785.1 Ophioderma brevispina
AATTGGTCGCCTTAATTTGTCCTTGACTTTAGCAATAGAGCAAACCAAGGTTATAATGCCAAATTTAAGTAAACAGTCACGTTAAGCAGCCAAGACAAAGTGGGTTCATACTTCATCGGTATACGTCTGCAGACAACTAGCCTTCCGACATGCTTTTACACAAAACATGTTCGGCACTGCATGAAAAAGCATGTTTCAACCAGACTAAACATTGGGCTGACGTCTGCCGATAGAAGTATGAACCCGCCTGATAGTGAGGGGGGTCCCCCTGCCATCAAATATTATGTCACTACACTTGTGTATGTATCTCATTTGTATCTGAAGTTTGACATACCACAAGGACTACTGCATCAGGACCATAGAAGGTCACCTATGTATACCTTATACCTGTCTTCCCTGTCTCCCCTTCATGCATTAGTCCAGGGGTAGTTGTAGGTTGCATCCTGTCACCACACACACAGTTATGTTGGAGTATACAGTAATCCAAGCATAGGATGACAGAGAGTGTATCCAACATTTCGGAAGTACCCCTTGAATACTGCCACAGAAGGAGGAGAAAGGTTAACGGCACCATCTACATACACAATGATGTCAGAGTATACCCAATGACTTTACTTATGGAACAACGCCCCCGCCATTGTAGGCCTGGGGGGGGATAACTGCTTTGGAGATAGCGCAACAATTCCTAACGAATACAGCTGCATGATTCCCACGTGTCTTTTGAGCTCTAACCGATCACATCGACAGCTCAGTGTTAACTAGCAACACACTTCTATAAGATGTAGTCCTTTAGGCATAATTCAATTATACCCTTCACACTATAATCATGTGCTTTTATTCTGTTGAAGGATTAAAGCATATGGTATAAAGCAGATGTGAAGGGTATAATGTAATTATCCATCCATAAAAAGAGGTTATATACTTTATTATCAGCCAGTGCTCACAAATCATAAAAGAGCAGTTTAAACAATTTTGAAATTCAGATATGTCCAAATCCATACCAATTGGCATGCATTTTAAAAATGTCATATTTTATAAGCTTCCGTATTATCATTTACATTGTCTAAAATATAATTACAACTAGGTAGCTGACAATCATACCAAGGTAGATGATGGCCTTGTGGCTTCAAAGTCTTGTGTTCTCCGACTGACTTAACATCAGTCATTAATTATTCCATGATAGTTAGACCTTTCCCGTGCAGAATGGCGACTAGGGCAGTGCCTATCTCCGTTTCCATAACCCTAGGCCATGCGTCTGTCTAATGCAGTGCAGCTACAGTAGGGGGGTTAGTTTTCTGGTAGCTCCGCGTGTTAACTTCCTACTCCATTATTTTAAATGCCGAGCGCCATGACAGGAAAGAACGAAGGTACCATATTAAAGTCTCTGGTATTGACCGGCCGGGGTTGAACCCGCACTTCCACTGTGAGGGGGACGCTCTAACCGTTAAACCACACACGTCGGGGGGGGGGACTGTTATTCCAATAATAGCATGCGGGTCATTCTTCCTTTTATCACACATTCGAGATCAAGAGATAACATTGTGAAAGAGATTGCTAAAATGTGATCATTATCTAGGTACATTCTGGGTTAGACTCTGTAGCACTAAAATACCCTATACAAAACTTATCGTCATGTGAATGCATCAAGGTCGGGGAAGTACAATAGCTGCCATGTGAATCATCTGTGTTACAATTCATTAGGATAAACTCAAGTTAGCTTCTTTGATCAGTGCTCTTGAAATGGTTCTTCAGGTGACGGCATCAACTGAGGAATCGTTACGAGCCATGGAACAAAGACTTGGCATAATAGTCATCTGATGGGCATTTCTGACAAATGGCAGCTAATTGCACTTATGACCTTAACATGACGATTAGTTCATAGTGTCTCAGGAAAGAATGAGCTGGGGCATCCAGTATGCCTGGAAATAATACTTGGATTATTATGACTAGTATGTGATAATCCCAGGAGAACTCCCGACATAGTCAGATGAGATTTAAAACTTGTCAAAAACACTCACATTTGAATCCGCATATTTCGGTGACACCAATCACCGTCATCAGTGGGTGGAAGTGATTGGTATCACCAAAATATCGGCTCCAAAATGTGATTGTTGGACAGTTTTAAAATTATTTCCTCAATGTTAAACACCAACACGAAGAAATTTATCCCCTATCAGATGGTTAAGGTTTTGATACTCTGGTAATGCATCCTTGGAGCAAATGAGAAACAAGATGCTGTGTCTTATATTCACTGGGGAGAGTAAATTTTCAAATCATGCAAGTAATTGAGATGCTAATGTGATTATCACTTGATGACACCTCTCTGTGTATTCAAGGTGCAACATCAACTGCCTCATCATCAGTTTGAAAATGAGCCTGGATAGTATATCGAAGGCTCGGGTAATGCGATACAGCTTCTCTAGGGACGGTTCTCTCAAGACAAGTAAGAAACTTATGATCCATCGAACAAACTATTCAAATAGTCAAGGCTTCATGTGAATAATTATTCCAAGGTATCACACACCAGTTAAAGGAGATAGCCTAACTAATGTAAAAGTTTCACTTTCAGACATGTAAACATTCATTCAAAATAGAATTTCAAACCTTAATTTCAAAATAATACACTGTCAAACTCTACATATTTAGTAACATGGATATTTTTTCTGATAAAATTGAATTTTGAAAAATTCCAGCTATTTGTCGAAATGATAGCAATAACCTGAGAAATAGAAGGGGAGAGAAATATAGGCAATCGAATGAGGTGTGATAGAAAAACAACCACACTATATTTTTTTATGTAATATTAAAATATTACAGTATGTATTGGAATTGTAAATTTGATCCACAACATCAAAAATATAATTTCAAGTAGAGAAATGACATTCTGATCAAACAAAGGATGCAGACTTCTAAACGACCGGGTGGTCAACGAGCGAGTGGACCGGGTAGGTGAAGCACTATGTTTTTGTCAAATCCCTTGGACATGACTACGTGCGCGTATCTCTTTGCGTGAGCTGTGCTAACATGCAATCCAAAAGCACCTCCATTGCGGACAGCCGGTGTAACCTAGATTACATTTTCAAGGGATTTTTACAAACTTATAAAATAAATAAGGACAAGTGCATCTATCCCTGGACTGCTTGCTATATTGTGTACCAAACAGATAGGACTTCCTACTCCATTGATATCAGGACACACGGGTTTCGCTTCAAAAAGATTTTGGCACTCTATGAGACTTTGGCTTCCTGGACCATATGGTTTTTTCCTGAAGCATTAATACTCTGGATAAATTTTGTAAGTCCAATTTGAAATGCCCATGCCCAGAGCATAGGGCAATAGGCTCTGGAGGCGGTTGCCCTATGCTCTTGGAGCATTGTACATTCAATATGTTCGCAGAGCATAGTCAATGGAGGCATATTTAATAGATTTTTTCCAGATTATTTAGGCTTTGAGCATATGCTCCTGGAGCAAAATTTTGGGGCCAAAATCTCACAGAGCCTGGGTTCAAGGACTTGATTTCCTGCTTAAGTGCAGTGATTTTCAAAGGGTTGACATTCCTCAGTGCATATGTCCGAACATACAATATCTCAATAACACCTTCAAACAAATTAATACACTTGACATTTTATCACATCACACAATTGTACCTTGTACAAATATAAACTATATTACACAAATCCAAAATTCATCAGGTATCAATAGAGATATAGAAATACTTTGCTAGCTATAAATTTAACGGTTTTAAAAAATGTTTCCAAACCACACCATTTAATGTGTCCCCTATATTTTTTCAATTTTCGATTCCTGTACACATCAGCCATTCTTAATTGAACCGTATCACCCCTATGGAAGAATTACGTAGGTTTTCTGCTGGGTGCGCATGGATTAAAATGGCAACAGCAAGTCCATGGTGTGATTACAGTTAAAGCAATACCCCCTACAGAACACACTGAAGTCTTCTGCCGGGGGTAGCATGGAACGCCCCAATTCATGCTAACCGCTCCGGCAATTTGGCCCCTGAAGTGCAATCTGATTAGGCAAAGTTGAGATAGGGTCAACAAACTGCTTCTCCTATAGCACGATGATGTTTCCTAATTGCATGGGTAGTTACACCATTGATAAAACTTCTGGCATCAAATTACAACACATTACTTGCCATCAGAAATAGATTAAAATATAAAGAACAAGAATGAGACTTGATCCACAAAGTATGGATTGTAAGACCAAGGTCTACCGAGAGGTGTAGTGAGTCCCATCCCACAATGCACAGGTTTGGGAAATTTCACCTCAATAAGGTCATGTGTATCCAACAACTATGCCTATTCTTAACACATAAAAATCCCTGACTTTTACACTCATTTTACCCTCATTTTACACTCATTTTTACACTCATTTTAAAAAAAAAATGAAATGTTTTATGGTCCTTAACTTACCTTTTTTATCTTTAAGTACTGATATGTGATTAATAGTACAGTAACTAGGAACCACTTGCAATGCATTATGGCATGGATTCCAAAACAGCCCTCTGTCATACAAGATGCCAACACAATTACGGTCTAAACCTGTATGCACACAATCCGTTACACCAGGATGGCCACACCATCCGGTCCAGGGGTGCAAATTTTGTTTGAATTTGCGAGAATCAAACTTATTTGAAATGACAACATTCATACATGATTCAATGATGAATTTGATCTCTATATATGAAGGCTACGCGAATCCACTACGAAAAAGCGATTCTGGATTCTGTCGAATTGGCATCCCTGCGGGGGTCTACAACCGGATGTCACCCAACAACTCCGAGCTGGCAGAAACATTTTCTTTGAATACCTTAAATCGCACACACAGAACAACTAAATGTAGTTTCCAATATGAGACAAAATACATTGTGCCTCCAGGAGCCACAGTTAGTTGACCGTATCTCAATGTTGCATCCAAAGTATCACTATATACAAACTAGATCACGCTTTACAGCCTGAACCACATCCAAACTGATCGCAATGCTAAGGTTATGGAAGCAAAAACTGCATCCAAAAAGGTATACGAACCAGTTACCAGGGAGTTAATACCCACTTTGTTGGCAAAGGGAAGCCTATTAATTACTGAAAGCAAATTCCGTAGAAACAAGATAGAGTATCATCTTTCAAATTTGCAGTCTGCCTGATCATGAAACTCCAAATTAAACAGGAAGAGACCGTTATAGTCAAGATTTTTCCACTTCCACATTTTTTTCTTTTCTTCTGGAACAACATCTTTAAAGAAAATGAGAATTGCTCTTATCATTCCGTCGACATGGATACTGTAATTTAATTGGTTGAAACCCGTAGAGATATTTCTGTATTACTCGGCTCTCCTGAAAAAAATACAGTACTATATATCATATCAATACAGGGCTTATCAGCATAACACGATGCGGCTCCCAGTTGACCTGAGAGAGAGAGACAGAAATCTACAGTTGCTGTCAGAATCCTTCAGAGGTCGGTAACGTGAGCGCCAACAAAATTTGCATAAAAGAGGCGGAGACTATCGGTAGCCTCATGCGTGATTGTCCAATGGGAAGGCCAATCTACTCAAAACAAAGCCAATGGCATTCACTTCTTGGTTGACGCAAGTCACGCTCGGCACACGGTAAATAACTCTTGAACAAATCTGGCAGAGAGTATATTATCTATGTAGCGCCATTATGATACGGAGTGTAATGCGCACTTGCTAGCTAATTGCTATATAAAGTAGCTTCCCTTCTTAAACTTTTCGACAGTGGTCAATTATGTATATGTTATACCACTTAAGTCAGTAGCTTAGAGATTAGGCGTCCCCAAAGCTTGCAGGTCATTTGATAAGCCATCTTAAAAAAGGCCAGACAAAGAAGAGGAATTGTTTTGACTCATTTAGATGCATTTTTCATGTTGCTTTGAATATCCCTGTAAATAAACGATTTTGACCCTGAACAAATGACAAATATTGATTTTTCCCCTTGGAGCGCGACGTTAGTCACTTGCCGTGTTTCAAAGATTAAGAAAATACTTAGTAGAGAAAGGAAAGCAGAAGGCAAAAGTTCAGCTATAGGCCTAAGAATAGAAATAAACAATAAAGCTGTTATTTTTTTTAATAATGTTGCTGTAAATTCATTCTACTAACTGATAAATTCATTATCCCATGTTTATTCTCATGCATACAAAAAAAATATAAGGTTTGAGGTGTATCAC
Organism: Ophioderma brevispina; assembly: GCA_023653785.1. Lineage (NCBI taxonomy): Eukaryota > Metazoa > Echinodermata > Ophiuroidea > Amphilepidida > Ophiodermatidae > Ophioderma > Ophioderma brevispina. The sequence continues at coordinate 6,207 of JAMKCH010048312.1, forward strand.
ATAGGCCGAAGTTCGGTCTCATGTGAAACAATACTCAAACCATTAATATTTTTTGTTTACTGCCATGAACAAACAGGGGATAACTACTAATAGTGTTGTAAGAAAATTAGACTATAAAAGTTGATAAAAATTTTATAATGGTGCATGGTGGTGATATAAGTTTGATACTCGAGACAAGTCGAGTTTGTGTGTACCTAATTGCAAACCAGACTCTCCCACCCAGACATACTTAGTCCGGATGCCGGCCAGTTTACTTAGAAAAATATTAACTATAGTTAGTTTTTTGTGATTTGGCTTCCTTAGACCCATCCATTATAAAGGAATCAATGCTGGACATTCCATCAGCATTGAGCAATTTTAGATATTCGTAAAAAACAAAATGGCCGCCAAAAATGCCATATTTTAAAATATACCAAGAAGGTTGTGTTTTCCTTAGTTAAAGCAGAGGAAAAAACATTATCTTATGGTATTAATGGGATCATAAAAGCAACAAGCTATGTTTAAAGATTTCAGGAGGCAGTTAATATCAAAATTGTGGAACCAAAACAAAATGGCGCCCAAAATGACCGCATTTTTGTGAAATATATACCAACCAAGGGTGTGTTATGCTGTAGTATAAACGCCTGGGCAATGTGAAAATGTTCTGGGATGGCAACTTAACAGGGAAAAACAATCCATTCAAATGAATATATTTTATTCACAGAAATAATATATTTCAAGATGCGACCCAAAAAACATGGCTGCCAAGGCATCAAAAAAGATCGCCATTTAAATTGACTCAATTTCTTGTTATCAGTGATGGCTGACACAATAACTACTTCCCCAAGTTGGGCAAATATGCCATATTATAGAGTATTTGTTTTCTTTTAAATGGCTGTTAAATATCAAGAGATCTAGACAAAATAATAAGGGGGCCGTCAAACCAGCAAACGTTGTGAATATTACTGGTTAGTTTCTGTATTTCTCAGTATATGCAGTTCTCTCCTGGCTAGGGTTGCTTTTTGGTGAGAGTCCTAAATTAGAACCATTCCGACTAGGGTTTCATTTTGATTTGTGTTCTTTGATATGTGTGTCTTTCATCTAAAGTTTGTGGTTTGTAACAAAGGTTTCCTTTTGGTATAGGTCCTTTCATGAGGCCCTTTCCCTGACCAGGTTTTCTTTTGGTATAAGTCTTTAATGACGAGGCCTCCACACAATGTGGTAATACGAAAATCACTCGGTGAAAATCATCTACTCACCAAGTAAAATTGGGCACTGTTCATATCAATTTTCATTGAAAACCAATCAGTTTTTCGCGGTAAAATGATTGTCAAAATCATTTCCAAACTTGTACCATTTTTTATCTAATTGTTAGAAACCTATGGCCACAACATGGTAGTGGATTTTATTAAATACCCCATAATCCTTTTATCACATTTTTAGTAAGTAAGTTGACTGTCTGTTGGGCCATATCCAAAACAAAGGCAAATTCCCGTCAAAATTACCGGTAATTCCATACAAAAAAATATAATTTCATCTCATTCATGGGTCAATAGCATTAACTTGGTAATTTTTTGAGAATATGGATATGTTTGGCTATATCCCTAATCCAACTGCCATTTGCCACTTTTCCAGGGAAGAGGACCCCTTATTGTGTTTAAAGGGAAAGTGCCCCTAGAGCTAACAAAATAAATACCTCACCCCCTTTTTTTGCGGTTAGTCAAGTTGCTAGTCATTTTCCTCTATAGGGACGTAATAGGACATAGAAACAAGAATACAATCCCTGCAATCATTTTAGTAGGTACCTTTGAAGGGCAATATGTATGTCATGGGGATACTATCGTAAGCTTGCACCCGGGGTCACCCCACTTGGAGGTGACGCTATGTAAGTGTTTAGACGCCCATTCTCAGCATCGTTGGCACCCACAGACCTCATAATTTTTTCAACTTTCACTCAAAGACCCCATATTTTCTTCCAAATTTTACCACTGTCACCCAAAGACCCCTATTTGATTAGTACCCGGTAGTAGGAATGTGCTCAGGAAAGGCATTCCAGATGGCCGGGCAGTTGAAGGAATAATGATCTCTGATGGTTGACATGTTAGATCCTTGGGGTTCTCAAACTGCGAGGTCATGAGATCGTACAGAGGGTCTATATACTCTGAGTTTAGGGCATCAGTATCAAAGTAGTTCAGGAGCCGCCTGATAGAAACCGCGGTGGAAGGAGTAGTTGCTCCAACTCTCTTCAGGGATAATTGAGCTTGATACTCCTCCTTTGGCAATCCACTTATATGCTTAGCTCTATTCTGGACATCTTTGATATCGTTGCAACACGAAGAATGTACGTAGTTTACTGGCGAGCTCTTAATTTTTCCTAAAATTTCAGGTTGTGGTATGTAACATCATGTGTAACCACACGATTTATAGATGAGGTGGACTGTGGACGTCAACGACGGGCAACGAACAAAGCATTGCCCGACAGTATGCATGAGCACCTTGCAGGGCTTGTGCTTTTAAAAATTCACGCTCAATCAGGCGTGATAAGCTATGAATACTGTAAATGATGGACATCATTCTTCGCACTCTACATGTCTGTAGACCATGGTGCTAATTGTGTTGTAAAAACATTGCATTGATGTCACCTTCATCTAAAGTAAAAGATATTAAAATAAGATATTGTGATAGGTGTGTATGTCTATATGCTGTTCATCATGTAACGCCAAATTGTCCCTGTCGTCATTAAGTTGGGATGTCAGGTGAATCCGGTTGGAGGTCTAGAGCAATCACATCAATGGGTTAAAGGCGTGACCTCTGATTGGGCATTGTAACCTCCAACATGTGTCTACTTGATCAATCGAATGAATGGACAGTGACCGGCAAATAGTGCTCGGCATTGGGCAACAGAGGATGAAGGGATGTCTCCATATATCCATGCTTTGGTCATGTGATCACACCATGATATGTTTTTACTCGCAAAAGAAGCCTGGTGTAGGTGCAATCCAGTCTATCCTGTAGCTCTTTCTTCATGCCAGGTCTCTAGATCCATATAACAGGTTACTCTCTACACAGCTAGCTCTAAAGAACATCAGTTGGTTGAATGGAGATAAGCAGAGTACCATAAGTGGGTGTAGTTTATTGCAGGCCATTCCAAGCTTGTCCTTTTGTGTGACAGGGAGTCTTTTTTTGTTGTCGGTATTAATAGGACCCTTGGTAATTGAAGTCTCTTGACCTCTTTTGAGTCGGGTTACCGTCGGTAGGCAGGTTGGATGATTATATCTCTTGAAAGTGATATTCCGTCTTCTGGCTATTTAGATGTAGGCATTTAGATTCATAATTCTCAAGTGATGTTAGTATAAAATAGATCTTGCGCACCACATGTCAGATCGGCTGTTAGGCTCTACTGCGTAGTCAAGGGCTTGAGAGCTGGAACCTTTGGTGACGTTTTAGGAACGTCTTTGGCATATCTAGTGGTGTGTTATGTTTTGGTACACTGTCACCTTGAGTTTGCTTTCCTTAAAAGAGCTGTTTTTTTTTCTTCACGCCCAACTCGTCAATCACGAGATAGTCAACACAATAACGACAAACTATACAAAATAACGACTCTCTAGTATGATCAGCGGACTATGTTGCTCATGGTATTCCAGTTCTAGTGTCCATACATTTATTCTAGCCTCTGACAGTGTGGTTACCTTTTGCCATAACACATGGCGGTGATCAAGGAGGTGGCGCGCATGAGATCAAGACTTACGGTGTCGCTGTGGGGTACACACCCCACAGATCCTCGCAGCTGACGAATCATGTGTATCCCCATATGTTCTTAGTATGGGAGCGAAATGGATTGTCTGTCTGCTCTTTAATCCTTGTTACAATATATTCAGTTTTAACATTCTACTGTAATTATTCTCTAAGTTATTCGGGAAATCGTGTATAATGAGTATCATCAGAGTTGTCTTCACATTAGAATTTTAGTATGCTTTTTGTATCTGTCGTTGTAATAATGGTATAATGATCTTTTTTCAAGAAGCGCCCGAGGGTCTGCATTAGGGCACTATATACAAGTATTATTACTTTTATTACTATTCTTGACAATCGCCAAATATAATGACAGTCCGCTCCGTTACATTTGAGCACATTGAACCATGGGGCCTTTGTTAAATATGGTTTAACATTGTCCCTTGTGTTGTTACATTATGAGTAGGATGCCATCTTGAATTAAAACAATTGGAATGTAAAAGAACAAGAAAAATATTAAATTGAGACCTCCAGGTCTGACTAGAAACTACTTTTTGGATAGATCTTGGCCATAACAAACAATATTTGTAGGACAATGATCTTTAAAAAAAGTGATCATTTTTCATTTAAAATGGGTACTTTGGCGGCCTTTTGTTTTCCGCTACATATCTCAAAACGCTCAATGCTGATGGACTTGTAAGCAGTTTGATGGTTCAACGAGCTGGTCTAAGCATTAGAATCTGTTGAGAAAAAAACTATAGTAAAACATTCTAGTTA
>JAMKCH010048313.1:0-36527 GCA_023653785.1 Ophioderma brevispina
TAGCCTACTTGTTGGGTGATTTTGATGTAAAAAGGGGGTACCTCTGCTAAAGCAGGGACTAAAAAAATGATCAAAAATCAGATTTTTCATGTCTGCAAACAAGTACAGGTATCCCTGCGTGATAATATTAAAAACGAAAAAACAACATAATAAGGACAAATTGATAGTTTAGTCATTACCTCTCCGAACAGACACTTAATGCAACACTAGTGAATCGAGATTTCATATATTTGAACACTGCTGTTTCTCTTCGTTTTTTTTTCAATTTTTTTCAGTTGGGAAAAAATAATAGACTTATCCTTCACTTTAGGCAATTGAAAGAATTGTAATAAAATAAAATTTTAATATTGTAAACATCGGTCTGAGTCACTTTAAGATGCAAGGGTTAAATAAAATCCTATTAATAAGTGAGATTTTTTTCTCAAATTTAAACTCAGCGTTTGGGAAACTTTCTGAAAGGACCAGTTAGGCCTATATTGTTAATATCATAATATTATCATATCACCCACCACCCACGCCTGTAAGGCTCTCTTCAGCTGTAGACTAGAGTTAGGATGCCTTCATTTGCACTGCATGCTTTTCTTCTAACATCCTTAGGAAGTTTGTTTTTGGCCCCCCTAACTGTTTCATTAAGATTTAAAAACAGAATAAAAAAATAAAGGCTTGTCTCAAAGCCCTCAAGGATTTCAAATGAAATCCACAGGGCTTTTTGTAAGGCCTGTGGTTCTTTTCCTGGTTTTTATTTCTGCTTGTTTTGTTTTTTTTAAATGTCATTCCAAACAAACAGGAACAACCCTATTTTGGTGTCCGGTTTTGAGATTTCATAATGGACCAATGAGGATTACATGAATGAAAAAAGTAGGTAATTGAAAAAAAAAAATAACCATTGCAGGAATTAAGCTTGAAATTTAAAAAAAAAATTTTTAGTTTACATTGCAGTTTTAGCATAAAAATATGTTGTTTGGCATAGACGATGAAAAATCTCAGGGTTGGTCTGTTTGGTCAAGATTTTATGTTTTTCATTTTTTTAAAATGAATACCAGATGTCTACTATATGTCCTATTTAAAGCTTTTTCAATGAGGCATACATAAGGATCTTTTATTTTCAACTTGTTGGAGTTGCTTTGTTGTCTTGTTTTGTTATTTTTTTTTCGTTGTTGTGTTGGTAAAAAATATTTTTTTTTAATCCTGTGGATGAAAATATAACGGTTGGTCTGACAGAAATTTTTTTTATTTTGTGCTAATTTGCATAAAAACTTTTGAGTCATGGCAGTATTTTTAGGGTCGTGTCGGGTTTACAACACAAACAAACACTTTTTTTATGCCTTACACAACCCCTGTGTAAAATTAACATTTTTGCCCATAGGGCTGTCTATGTGCTGATGTCACAGGGAAGTTTAGGGCGGCCATTTTGCGGTGGGGGATTGCCATAGGTCGTCGTGTAAATTGGCGTAAAATTTACCTGCACGATAGCAGGAGACTGTAATAGTAGCATCTACTTAGGAATAACATGCACATTTTAGAATGCCTATTCGTTTCACTTGCATGCTATAAACAATCCCCAGAATGGCATAAAGGGTGCCACATTGGCCTTGAAATCCTAGTTTGTTCTGAGTGAGCTAACATCACCCTTTGTTTTTCTCCTCTGATGAACCCAGGCTGTGATGAACTAAGATCGGAGTCCAAGTACACACGACAGTGTTGTTTGTCACGAATGATACTGTGAAACTAGGGCCAGTGATAAATGCTAAGCACCAGGAATGCCCTAGATGAATAGACACCCTATATCATCGCCAAACAAAACATTGTTGGCCCTAAGTTTCACAGTGAGGGCAAATGAGAAAAATATTAGAGTTCTTCATACAACCAAAATTTTGATGACTACTGCTAAAATCTGAGGTTCTGGGGACGAGGCATTATTGATCGGCCATGGCAATGGACCTTTAACATGAAGAAGCACATTTCGGCTTTTCATTTTCAAAAGCAAGTACGTAGGTAGAATTTTTATTAACAATATGAAATCTGCTGGTGCGGGTGTAAGTCACACCATATCTTCTCCTGTCCCTCTAAGCACTTTTAATCTGAGCACAATTAAACTGTTTTAAAGGTAACTTTTCTTGGTCGGTTGATATGATAAAGGTCAGAATCACAAAAATCTAACACTCAGGGTTTTGGAATGTCTGGGACAAGCATTGCAATCATTAAAAGGGAATCCAATCTTTTAAAGTCTAAAGCTGCAATAATGTCTGATGCTAATGATGATTTTGGGTTGGAAAGCTCCGTAATGGTGGATCACTTCTTGACCACACATAATAGATCATGAGCAGTCAACTCTGTCATAATCAGGGCCATTTGCAGCGGAATGTCGATTGGGGTGCCAGGACCTTTGAAAAAAGTGGTTTTTGTGGGGTGTTTTATAATACTTTAAACAGTGGCACAAACTCCCTACATGTTCCTTTTTGTTTTTTGACACCTTATCACCAAAAAGTGGACTTCTTATCATAATTTCTCTAAATTTTGGACCTTTTTATCAAAATATCAGCAAAAAAGTTTTGCCCCTTTGTGGAACTTGGGGGGTGGGATGGGTTACCGACAACCCCTGTCCCCCCCCCGCGCCCCTTCCCCCCCTCCCCCGCCACCCAGTGTGTGGGCCTGTTCACATAATCGTTTAAATTATCAGGAAATATTTGTGATACATGTATTTTCTTTGAAATGACTTATTGGGATATCCCTAACATACAGCAAATCATGATAGTGCCTTAAGTAAGGGCAGTACAGAGTAATATGAACTTGGAGTTTAAATTATCATCATATCCTAGGCAAAGGGCATGAGTATACTCCTGGGATCGGTGATAGCAAAAGTTAGTTTCCCACCAATACCATTTGCAAACCAATCAACCGATTTCCTACAGGGGCAAAATGACATGTTTTTCATTACTGCCTGGACTTCCAGCATGCTTGTTCCCCTGCATGATATGTCGAATCACCTGGAATCGCTAAGATGAAGTATAGTAATTTATGTCATCGTGCCGTTCAATCAAGAAGTGTCATTAGGGGCAAAAGGAACTAGGACTGTGCCCATCCCAGCAGAGAGGTGATTGCTTGTTGAAGATAGCTTGTTAGAAAAAGCAGTGAATGCCTGGGCCAATTAAGTTGGCTAGCACGGTTTGAATCGTGATTGGAGGACCATAGATTCTAGAAATACTGAACGAAATTTTACTTCATGCACCACCAAGAAGATTCATCCTGAATGGACCCAACCTCATGCAGTGCGTTACACAGATTTATGTGTGTGCTGCACCACAACACCACATATAGTTTACCCCATTCAGCTGTTACTGGTACGTGGTCTTGAATGTAACGGTCTCATATTACATGACCCGTGGTCAAGTGATAGCAAGATACTGAGCCTGCTTGCACTATATTCATGATATTGGGTCTGAAACTCTGAAATGAGACTAGTTCTCCCCAAGACTTTGTAGACTACCAGTTATGATTTTTTTTTTTTTTTAATTTTTTAGTTTTTTGATTTTTTAAAATGGTCAAATTTATTGACTTAAAAACCAATACAAACAGGTTATTGTCAAATAAGAGCACACATGAGCACACATATAAAATGTATACAAGCACAAAAGATATATAAAAATAGTAAACAAAGTACATCTAAATTATTACAAGTCCGATATCAAGGAAAAAAGCTAACCATAAATAAAACTGATCTAACATAAACCGCAATACCTTATAACATCAAAATCACTTAGCACACATAATTTTCACAAAATAGTTCCCATGATCATGGGGGTAGTAAATTGTCCAGTAAAAGAGATCAGTAATTTGAGCAAAAAAAGTGGAACGAATGTCATTATAGGCAGGCATTTCCATGATAAAAAGGAACTCATTCTTCAACAAGCATCAGATACCAAAAACAACAAATACGAATTTCAGCTGGGATCCTAGGAGTAATTGTTGTAAAAACCTTCTCGATCATGAGTTGATGAGCACTCTTAATACGGATGTTACAGGTGGTGATCTAAGATTATTGGTTTTTTTTAACAACTGAAACATAGTTTTTCTGATTGAACTGAGTTTTTTAGTACAATACAGTTTCCTAGTTTAGTTTGAACAGTAGAGTTGAAGATCCATTCATATTTTATACACAGTAGACAAGGAAAGAGTTTATAGATTCATGACAGCTGCCTTTATTGAGGATTATTGTTGGAGGTGATTTGTGTCGTGTTGGTTATTATTTTCGTCTAGTGTTGCGTAAAAAATTTTTTTTTAATTGTGGATGAAAAAATGGGTGGTCGACAGAAATTTTTTGATTTTGTGCTAATTGCAGTTAAAAAACTTTTGCGTCAGCAGGTTACGGTATTGTTAGGGTCGTGGTTACACCAAAAAAAACAATTTTTTTTGCCTTACCACACCACTGTTTGTAAAATTACATTGTTGCCCATAGAGATGTCTATGTGAGTCACAGGGAAGTTATAGGGCGGCCATTTTGTGGTGGGATTGCCAGAAGTCGGTCGGTAAATTGGCGTAAAACATTTACCTGCACGATAGCAGGAGACTGTAATGGTAGACAACGACTTAGGAAATAACAGGACTACATTTTAGAATGCCTATTCGTTTCAATTGCATGCTAGAAACAATCAAAGAAATGGCATAAAGGGTTGCCAACTGGCACTTGAATCCTAGTTGTTCATGAGTACGTGTAGACCATTCAAATTTTTTGTCCTCCGAGGAACCAGGGCGGTGATGAACTAAGATTCGGAGTCAAGTACCAAAAACGGCAGTGTTGTGTGTCACAAAGTTTGATACTGTGAAACGAGGGCCATGTATAGTGATAAAGGTAAGCACCGGCAAGTGACTAGATGAGTAGACAGCCCTATATCATCCAAACAAAACATTATTTGGCCCTAAGATTTCACAGTGCAGGGCAAATGAGAAAAATAGTAGCGTTCTTCAGACACCGGAATTTGATGACTACTGCTAAAATCGGGAGGTTCTGGGGCGAGGCGATTATGATCAGCCATGGCATGACCTATTACATGAAGAAGCCATTCGGCTTTTCATTTTCAAAGCAGTATGTAGGGTAGAAATTTTCCTTACCAATATGAATTCTGGTAGAGGGTTGTGTCACACCATATCTTCTCTGTCCTCTAGCACTTTAATCACTCGAGACATCCCCCTAAACTTGTTAAAACGTACTTTCTTGAGCGGTTGTTGATATGGATACACAGGTCAGAATTATCAAAATCATCAACAATCAGTTTGGAATGTTCTGGGACAAGCATGCATATGATAAAAGTGAAGACAAATCTTTTAAAGTAATCTGCAATAATGTTCTGTGCTAATGATGATTTGGGTGGAGGAGCCGCCCAGTAATGGTGGATCACTTCTGACCATCACTATAATGATCATGAGCAGTCAACTCTGTCATAATCAGGGCCATTTGCGGATTTATGGGGGTGCAGGACTTTGAAAAAAGTGTTTTTTGTGGGGTAAAAGTGGGTGGTTCTAACACCCCGAAAATGTTCCTTTTTGATTTTTGAACACTTATCACCAAAAAAGTGGACCTTTTTATCAGAATTCTCTAAATTTTGGACCTTTTATCAAAATAATCAGCAAAAAGCTTTTGCCCCTTTTGTGGAGAATTTGGGGTTAGGGTGGCCCGGTACGAAAACACCCCTCTCCCCCCCCTCCTCCCCCAGTCGTGTGGGCCTGGTCATAATCATTTAAAGTATCAGGAAATATTTGTGATACATTGTATTTCTTTGAAATGACTTCATTTGGATATCATCATACACAAATCACTGATAGTGCCTTTAAAGAAGTACAGGGCAGTAGCAGGAGTAATAGGAACTTGGTTTAAAGTATCCTCAGATCTAGGCCAAGGGCATGATATACTCATGGGATCTGTGATAGCAAATGTAGTCCACTTATATTACCATTGCAAACATCACCGGATTTCCTACATGGGCAAATGAATGGTGTTCATTAACTGCCGGATTCCAGCTGATGGTATCCCTGCATGATATGGTCGACTCCCTGGATGTAAGAGGAAGTAATATTATGTCATTATTGCCCGCAATAAGAGATGTCATAGGGCAAAGGGAACTGGGCTGTGCCATCCAGCAGAGAGGGTGATTGGCTAGGTGAAGATAGCTTGTTAGAAAAAGCATTGCATGCCTGGCCAATTAGTTGGCCGAGCCACGGTTGAATCGTTGATTTTGTAGACCATAGATCGAGAAAATCATGAAAGAAAACTTTTTTTTTATAAGACCTTAATACTATGCACAAATTTGAATGAAAAAAGTTTTTTAAAGGGATGGATTGGATAGATTGGCCTCAGGCAAAAACCTGTGTAAAGTTGTTTGATGCCGTTATTTCAAGCCGTTTTGATGGTGCGAGCTAAAATGGTGTGATTTTGGAAGTTCCCATAGCGTACTGTGTAAAATTAATATGGTCGAACCCAAAATGGGCACTTTGCGCTCATAAACCAAACATAAGTTAGCTTCTATGCAGTTCACAGGGTAAATGAGAAAAATAGTAGCTTTCTTCTGATACCAAATGTTAACTACTTCCAGTAAAATCTGGGGACGTGGCTATTTAGTCATCGACCATGGACTTTTTTAAAGGCACTATAAGTGATCTACCCGACAGAGTAAAAAATATTGCAAATTGCATTTATAGCTTAAAAGTGTAGATAAGTCGTAGATTTCTCTAAGTTATTTTGAAAGAAAAGGAAAAAAGAAGAAAACAGCAGTATTTCACCAGAAGAATCTCCATTCAATACGTGATTGCTAGTAGTAAGGTGTCCGTATGGCAAGTGACTGAAATATCCAATTGCCTTATAAGGCTTTCTTTGGTCGAATCACTGTCGGGTGTGTTAGGGGACCTAGACTTGTTACAGATATGCAAAAATCTATTTTTATGATTTTTTTTATTTCCGATTTTCAAATCAATGATAGAGGCCTTTAAAGTGAGGAACCCAATCGACAAACATGTCCACTCTTTAAGCCATCAAAATGGATTTGAGTCTCAGAAAGAAAATTTATATTTTTCATTTAAACAAGTGCAATTTTAGGCCTGCGGAAATGGTTAATTTTGAATACATGACGCTGTACCTTCCCCCAATACCAATTTCGTATGCATCAAGCTTTACACATATAGTTTTGGCTTTAGAATTTCTTCTAACACTAACGCCCACATGTCCTCCTAAGAAACACAAAACTACGTTTGCAGTGATGCATCATAACAAAGACACACAGGGCACGAAATCGCTGGTGGGCCAGATGAAACTAGCGTTTTCTATTGAGCCGGACGGTGGTTATTTATCCAGATAAAAATTTTTCCGGATTGATAATGAGAATAGCCGATAGTGCGAAGTTTCTATTGAGCAGCGTTTTCCGGAAAGGCGGACGAACCGACCGTCACGGCGTTACTTTCCAGATAAAGGTAATTCTGAACATGTGTCAAGTATTGTGTTGTGGATTGTGACCTCGCCAAACTGTCAGATCAAAGATGTCGGGAAGAGCGAATGTCCTTAGTCTAATCCAATTTTGAGTTTTAATTCGGTAAACGATTCTCCTGCAAGCCCAACCACACATCGTGATAGGCACGAAAGGATTGGGTATATTACAGCGGAAATGTAAGCGCGCACAAAAGTAAGCGGCGAAGGAGAATCGTGAGGTTGACAAAATGCGTGCTATCCCTGCGTTACTAACGTCAAACGTGCGCATATACTGGGACGGGGTCAATTACTGCGATCACGTGGCGTCAATTTCCGATCTTTAGCCGGTAACGTGAACTCTATCGGACGCTGGGTGTTTCATTGCCGTTAACGGATAATTTATCTGGCATATCCTTCCAAAACAAGGATGATTAATACCGGTTGGAAAACTTCATCGGTATAGCAAGAAAATGCAGTAAGACGGCTGTTTCTATTGAGCCAGGTTAATCCCTTTTATGGTTTAAACCGGAAAATAGGTCCCAATAGAAACCACCTACTGTTATATCGTGGTATCCCCAGTGATGGACTTGGTTCGTACCGACCCAAGTTTCCCCACTTTCTCTTTCCATCTTGCTATTCCTTCACTCTCTTCGGGACTGGAGGCTTAGAAAAAAGATAGGGAGATTAGGGTTAAAGGGATAGCAGCGATTGGGCTAATCCCAATAAACATCAAAAAAATCTCAAAATTCATTCTATTTTTACTTTTGTTACTGGCATGGAATGTGACATCACCTCATAGTGGTTACTTGAAATTTGTGTATTTAAGACAAGGCAGGACGTTTTATCAGATTCTGTACTTTATATACGTGCGTATCAAACTCCGACTTGAGATCAAAAAGCATTTTCCTTGTTGGGGGGGGGGGGAAATAGGCAGTTCAGTTACCTATTAGTATTACGGGTTCCGTAAAATTACGTTTTTTAAAAAAAATAAAAAAAATAAAAAAAATAAAAAAAATAAGTCAATTTAATTCAAAATAATGATTAACCCCAATGTAATTCCAACCACTCAAATATGTTGTTGCAGCCGTATCTTCCCTCTAACATATTCTGAAAACGGAATAATCGAAAAATAAAGATGTAGGTGGTAGCTATAGCGTGGATACCTCGATAATTCATCTCACAAAATGAGCAAGTTTCGAGCACTTTTCAACGCCCCATTGCTAAAACGCATGGTAAACATAGAACCACGCCGATGAGTTTAGCATTTAAGTTGACTAACGGTGACTAACGAAATGTGTAAATCGGAGCATTGCGATGGTTAAAGGCATCCAGAGTGTGAGGTTTTGGAAAGTTCATTGATGACAAGTACAGCTGGGTGTTTTTGATTCGTGAATCAGATGTGTGGTTGCTGAGAATGGATTTTGAAAAATTCGCGATTTTTTTCTCCACAACCGAAAAATAGTTCAGAAATATCAACAAGATAGCTTTAGATTACATTTGATCAAAGAATTTATTATTTTTTTACAAAGCAATTTGATCAATAACAGCGCTCCAAAAAAGCAGCCTCATATGAGTAATGCTTAAAGTGCCACCAAGAAAACCAGTTGCATGCCAAAACTTGATGCATTGAAATTGAAACCCTATGGCGGCAGTTGGCGGCTCACGTGGCGCGCTGTACTTTAATGACAGTTGTGATGTAAAGATCGCAAAAAATGTTTGTATCTCGTGAAATATGAAGTATGTCTACATGCCGAATGACATTATTGATTGTTGCCGTTATTGTGGGGAGGAAAGGCCGCTTTCGTAGCGAGGTATGGGCTTCGATTGTAGGAGAAGCATTTGATAAAACCAAATGCATTTCCATTATATATAAAATTGCCGAAATTTTACCACTTGTTTGATTAGACCTTCTCCTGTTCTGCCCTTACAGCGGGTCCCCAATTGCCTTCTTGAAGGCTATGCTTTTGATACATTAGGGAGGGGCGAGCCTTATTTACACCAGGAGAAATGGAGGATTTCAACTTTTTTTCGGCGAAGAACGGCGCATTCCCTCCTGCTTACGTTAAAAAATGAAAAGTTAAAGCTCATTGTTCCTCGTTTGCTGAAAAAATTTCATGTTGCACTCTCTCGCTTACAAATTTCTTCGCATTCCCCTCATTCCCCACTGGCGCAAATAATGACCTGCCCTTTGTTAATTTTCACAGGGGGGAGGGTACTCCAACATGAAATTAATAGGGGTGTAAGGCTTGCGATTTTTCAAACCCAGAGGCATTCGGTAACTGAAAAAATAGAGGGTCTTTGGTGAGGAGGAAAGAGCCAGCCAAATTGCCAATAAATGGTGTTGTTATTTGGACAAAACAACACAAATATGCTAAATTTATAAAAAAAAGTCGACAATTTTCACAACGTAGGTGTTTAGGGTTATTTTGTTGTCACTTTCAAAATTCTCCAAAAAATAGGGGCATTGGGGTGAAGAGTGGCAAACCTTACAAAATGGCCATCTTTGGGGGACAATGATGCGAAAAATGGGGGTCTAAACGCTTTATATAACTGTTGCGGAATTTGATAAAAATAGTAAATTAGGTCAGAAATAAATTTTCAATCATTGGTTACAAAGTAGGTGTTTGTTAAGGTTGGAGAAGAAGGCATTAAAAATTACAGATTGATACGCTTGTAAACTTCCTCACAATGCAAAATTTAATAAACATCTCCAAATATGCTCATTTTTTTGACAACAATATGCAAATTAGGCCAGTAACATTTCATACAACTCCTCTCGTCATAGTGTGTGGTAAAGGTTTGAAGGGGAAACCATAAAATTTTTTTTTTTTTAAAAATATTTGTAAATTTCACAAATGCAGGAAAATAAACCAAAACTCTTAATTTTGCAAGTTTTGGTTAAAATACTTATGTTTATTCGGCCAATTAAGAACTTAATAGGCCATGGGTTCATAATTGCTCATAGAAAAAAATTCCTGAAATTTTCAGATTGTTTGCCATTGTGATTTTAAAAAAAAATGCAAATTTGTTACATTTGGGTCACAAAATATGCTAAGTAGGGTAAAGTAAGGCTATCGAATAGGACTCTGTTGCTGCAAAATTCCGTATATGAGTGTATTAAGAGAAATCCTGCAAGTTACAGAATGATAGTGTGAAGTTTCTTAAATTACATCTATATTTAAGAAATGGTTATTTTTCCTTTTCATTTCCTAAATTTGAATTTTAAAAATTTTAAACATTTTTCCTCAAAAATTATTCAAATTAGTTTGTAAATGGAGAGATAAATACTGAATGTTATGTAATATGTAGGTAACATATATCAGGAACATAACCAAAAAAAATCAGTTTATCCCTGTTATCGTTTAGTTCTGGCCATTTTTGTGTGAAAAGGGACCATTTACCATGGTGCCCATGGCAAAATAAAGAAAATAAAAGAAGACTTGACTTTTGAACTTGTTCCCAAATGACTGTTCTGACGAGTACAAAAATTGAAATAAGTTTTGCAACCATGAATGCCGATTTCAAAAATTTGAAGTGTTCTGAGTTGCTGAGAGTCTCTCTTTCACATACAATACATTTTAAACCCACGGATGCAGCCACTATTTTCACCTGAACTGCCCTTATAGCAGGTCCCTCAATTGCTTCTTGAAGATATGCTTCTTAATACATTAGGGGACGGGCATCATTATTTACACCAGGAGAAATGGAGGATTTCAACTTTTTTTTGCGGCGAGAAGGTCCCATTCCCTCCTCGCTTCCGTTAAAAAATGAAGTTGAAAGCTCATTGGTTCCTCCTCGCTTCTTGATGAAAAATTTCATGTTGACTCTCTCGCTTACCATTTCTTCGCATTCCCCTCCATTCCCCCTGGCCGCAATATTACCCTGCCCTTTGTTAATTTTCACAGGGGGGAGGGTACTCCAACATGAAATTCATAGGGTGTAAGTCTTGCGATTTCAACCCAGCGCCATTCGGTAACATGGAAAATAGAGGTCTTTGGTGAGAGCAGCCAAATTGCCCATAATAGTGTTATTTGGACAGAAAAATATGTCTAAATTATAAAAAAAGTCGAAATTTTCAAAAAGTAGGTTATTTTGGTGTCAATTTTCAAATTCCCAAAATAGGGGCCTTGGTGTGAGAGGGCAAACCTTTACAAATATGGCATCTTTGGGGGGACAAGATGCTGAAAATGGGTGTCTAAACCGCCTGAGATACATTTGTGCGCATTTTATAAAATATGTAAAAAACTTAAAAAAAGCAAAAAATATTTTCAACTCATTATTTAACGTTGTGTTTTGTAAAGGTAGGAAGAAGAATGCATGAAAATTCAGCTTGATAGCTTGATAAACTTCCTACAAAATGCAAATTTAAAAAAAATCTCAAATATGCTCATTTTTTGGCACAATATGCAAATTAAGGCCTATGTAATTTCAATACAACCACTCTCTTCATAGTTGTGTTGGTAAAGGTTTGAAGCGGGAAACCATAAATTTTCAGACTTTATATCTTGTCCTTCTCACAAAATGACAGAAAATAACAAAACAACTTAAAATTTGCACATTTTTGTTAAATAATTAGAATGTTTATTAGGCCAATTTAAGAACATTAATTAGGTCATTTGGTTCATAATTGCTCATAGAAAAATTCCTGAAATTTTTCAGATTGTTTTTGTCATTGTGATTTAAAAAAATGCAAATTTTTGGCTCATTTTGGTCACAATATGCTAATTAGGTAAAGTAAGGCTATCGAATAGACTCTGTTTCTGGCTGCAAAATTCCGGTATATGAGTGTATTAAAAAAAATCCGCACGTTCCAGAATGATATTGTGTAAGTTTGTTCTTAAAGTACATCTATATTAAGACATGGTTATTATTCCTTTCAATTGAAAACACAAGAAAGTTTAAACCTTTTTCCTCAAAATTTTCAATAGTTTGTAAATGGAGAGAATACATATTGTAAATGTTATGTAATCTGTAGGGACATACAGGAACATAACCTACATATCAAGTGTATCCGTTTTATCGTTTAGATTCTGTAAATTTTTTGTGTTGAAGAGGACACTACCCTACCATGGTGCCATGGCAAAATAAAGAAAATAAAAGACTTGACCTTTGACACTTGTTCTCCAAATTACTGTTAATGTACGGTACAAAAATTTGAATAAGTTTGCAACAGAATGTCCGAAATTTCAAAAATTTTGAAGTGTGCTGAGTTGCTGAAGAGTCCCTCTTTCACATAACATACCTTAAATCCACGGTGCAGCCACTTATTTCACTGAACTGCCCTATGTGCATATCACCGTTTTAAGCGTGATTTGTGCACCATGACAATACAGTTTGACCTCAAAGTTAAACACAACATTATTGATTTTTGTTTATTCTGTATCTGGTGTAAACCACAATCAGCAGTTTGGTGTAGATTTTGCGACGCCGTCGCTCTATTTGCGTGAGACGGTACAACAATTTGGTGGTTTGTTTCTACAAATCAAAGGAGTTATATGGAATTAAACACATAAATCAGTTAAAAAATGCATTTCACATTTTTTTCAATTCCTCGTATCGCGCGAATCCCTGAAAACAAAAGGCGATTGTGATTTGCTTTTCATTTCAATTAAAACATAGGCTATATTGCATATTTTGCTTCCAATACAAAACAAATTTCACAACTTGATATTTGCACCAAAGAACTCACTAAAATTGATCTGTTTTACCGGGGTGTGAGAAGCCATGGACAAAAAAAATGAAAAAAAGAGGAAACAGGTAAAAAGAGGGGAAAAAAGGAGTAAAAATGCTGAAAACAGGCTGAAAATTAGAGAAAATGCTAAAATTTTGACAGTAACAAAATTTCAAAACCCTTGGAATGAGCATGGATACTCAACAAACCTCATATTTTACCATATTAGTTTTAAAATGTGCGCTTATGTTCTAACTTGGATTACATTTGAGGATTTTAGGTTCTAAATGGCAAAATTTTAACATGCTTTGAATGTATATCTTGCCAGCAAAACCTGTTTCATTCAAAACACCACCTCATGTAAAAAACTACTCATTTACTTTTTAAAATAATTCTTGTTAGCCTCTTGGGTTCACCTTTTATTTGTACGAATGCATTAGTGTGTTTTACACAAAATTGGGCGACAAATAATTTGTGATGCTGATAATGTGCGAATTCCATAAAAAGTAGTAATGAAGGTGAGAATCTCTGCTGGTCAACTCAGTGTGATGGTGTGAAGCCTAGTGTGCTCAACTCAAGTAGAGCAAACTTGGAGGTGACAAACCAAAATAAGATTCAGGATTAAAGGTGCAGCGAGAGATTTTGAGGCACCCAAGTAATATGTCATAATAGTAATTACATATAGATTAGACACTCAATAGATTTCTTACCTTGTATTTGGCTACAGAAATATCTTAAAAGAAAGAAAAAAAGGTGATTTTGATTTGCTTATATAAAACATAGGCTGAATTTTGTATTTGCTCCTATACGAAATTAGAAATTTCACAATTTTTGTACCAAAGAAACATTTCTCAGCTTAATCCTTTCAGTTGGGGATATTTTTGATGGAAAGCTTTACATCAGGGCAAAAATTAGTACTTTTGATTTTTTTAGTGACACCTATGTGAAATCTCTCATTGCACCTTTAAATCTAGAATAAATTCTCATACCTGCACTGGCACACTTCCACAGCTTTTCCCAATGTCAAGAGTTTTTGTGTCGTCTTGTTTTGACACCTAGCTTCATGGGTGATTTGAACAAGTCTCTTGGCAAAACACAGTTATGAAACAACTGACAGTAGGGACCAGGCATTCAGATAGCACTCCATTACTGGGTAAAGCTTAAAGGTGCAACCAGAGATTTCACATAACAGGTGTCCCTATAAAATGTGAAAATTCTGATTTTTGCACTATTGTAAAGCTTTCCATCAAAAATATCCCAATCTGAAAGGATTAAGTTGAGAAATGTTTCTTTTGTGCAAAAATTGTGAAATTTCTAATTTCGTATAGGAGCAAAATACCAAATTCGGCCTATTTTATATTGAAATATAAGCAAATCAAAATCGTCTGTTTCTCTCTTTTAAGACATTTCTGTAGCCAAATATAAGGTAAGAAATCTATTGAGTGTCTAGTCTATATGAAATTACTATTTTGACACAATATTTGTGTGCCTCAAAATCTCTCGTTGCACCTTTAATCCAGAGGGTGTTTGGAACCGACCCCGTAATGCATTGCAATGTACCTATATTGTACTGTACTAAATACATATCAGTACTTAGAGGGATTATAAAAGTATCAAGAAATTTAGACCACAAACATTTTTATTATCATGAATAAAAATCCTAAAGGGGTAACGAGAGATTTCACAATCAGGTGTTCCATAAAAAAAATGAAAGTCGGGGCATACTTGTTTGTGCCCTGATGTAAAGCTTCCATCAAAAGGATTGTTAAGGATTTTGTACTTCAAAATATTTAGGCCAACCCATTGTAAAAAAAAATTCTGGGGATCGAATGTGACCCCCCAAAATGTTGACCTTTAAGCAATGGTTTGAGCAGTTTGGTGGAATGGGAGTCATGTCTAAGGATAATCTCGTGAATGAAAGATGAAAAAACCAACAGGCATGTCTAGGATTCTCATGAAAAAATGTAACCAAACTGTGAGTTTAGTGGGTAGAAGGGGTCACGTGCCACCCACCCTGAAATTCAATTTCTAATAAATGTCTAATATCAGAAAAAATGGTTAGAAAAACATTAGATATGGTCAAAAAAATCACAAATTGTCCCACGTGCATTTTTAGGTAAATTTATGCAAATTAGGATCGCCATACAAAAAAATATAGTTTTCACCGTATCCAACAACAAGAAACAAACCCAACTTGTTATTCTAGAGAAAATTATGACTGCTTGCCCTGCATATTTGTATTGTTGTTTCGCTTCGGATCCAAGATGGCGGCCAACATGCCGCCTCAAAGATCTAAAAGTTAAAGTGACTAAATGCATTTCTTATTTAGTCATATCAGTCCTAAAATGACAAAATAACTGAAGGAATATCTGTCTTTGACTATTAGAAACTCATATCTGGCAGGTTCTGGCTTAGTGGTATATTTAACATTCAATTATGGCGGCCATTTTGTATGTTTTTTACTTTTTGTGTTAAATTGAAAGTACTTCTATTGTCCCCAATTGGATGAAAATGGGAATTAAAGTATGAGGAAATGGCGTTTGACCACTAAAAAACCCAAAGCTGGTATTGTTGTTTGGTTAACTTATTTAAAAAATGAAGATGGCGGCTAAATCACCGAGTTCAAAAATCTTGAAGCGGCTTTATTAGCCCGACATCTTGAATTTTAAGGATACTACTGCGAACAAACATCGCAGGTATGAGTATACTAATGATTTAGACATATTTTAATTTGCACTTTCTCATTTTCTAGGTGCAATGTCTAGATATACGACAACAAAATAGGGTAATTTTTTAAGGTTTAAACTTGTTGAATGTGGCCCTATTTACCGCCACTTTTTAATTTTTAACAAACAAATTGCAAGCTGTGTGTTTTACGGGGTCAACAAGACATCTCATACTTTTATTTAGCCTTGATATTATTGGTGAGATGACATATCCAGTATAAGGCACCATTTTCATGAGTTCCAGAAGATTCTTGATGGGGAGGAAATTAGTTGTTGCATTGACTTTTAAGATATGCAATATCTTTGCAAAGCAAGATGAATGAGTTTTTGTGGTGCAAAGAACCTTACATCTCTTACTTCTAAATTTATAATGATATTATTAATTTTTAGGACTATACAATTAAATATTGAGGTATTTACATCGTTTTTTGTTTTACAGATCGTTGGAGTGGCCATGTTGGCTGCCATCTTGGATCCGAAGCAAGATAATAATACAAATGTGATCGATAAGAGTTCCCAACAGTCCGGACTCGAGTCCGATTTTTCAAGGACTCGGACTTGGACTCGGACTCGGACACCTTGGACTCGGACTCGGACTTGGACTCGAGCCTTTGAGGACTCGGGGACCAGCGAGGACTCGGCTCGAGTCCGGCAAAATTGCACATTTTTTATAAGTTTATTTTAGATGTTTTTACTTTTTGTTTTTACCATCAATCGTTGGAAACTAAGTTGCAAGGGAATGTTTTCGTTCCGAATTCTGCACCAACAGCCACTCTTTAATGAGTGATGACATGTATTGAACGAAATTAGTTCAATGTGATACCCATTATCATCATAGTTCTCAAGTCCTCCGTTCCAAATAATGCAATAAAGATGGCATATTCCAGCTAAATTGATCATTGATCACGCTGAGTCGATATTGATCTTCAATTATCAACGGATCAAATCAGGCAGGTGAAACTGTGTACAAATGCCCATAGACAATTTCGATATCGATAGTAATAGCACCCCCCAATTTTGATGAGCTACCTAACAGACTTCTAATTTATGCAGTATGACCAAGGATGAGGCCTGAGGTAGCATAAATTTCACAGCACCACGTACGACCGGTGATCGATAAGCTACTGATTTCACACAGTATGCCAGGATCCCCTGCGTCATTTCATGATCAATTCTTCCATCAAAAATTCGCGAGTTTTTAAAGCAGCTGATTCAATTTTGCAAAGTAAATAATTATTTCTTGTACTTATTTGTTAATTGAGTTAAAACAAATATTGTCTAGTCAAGTGATCTGCCAATGACAAGTTTTTTTTAATTAAACACACTACTAGTGGGATTGGCTAACCAGTTGAATAATAAATTTGGTCATTCGTTTTGCATTGAGGACTCGGGACTCGGACACAGGGACTCGGACTTGGACTCGGACTCGAGCATCAAGGACTCGGACTTGGACTCGGACTCGGATAGTAGGGACTCGGACTTGGACTCGGATGGGCTGGACTCGACTCTAGCACTGGTTCCCAATGCCTCAGGAACAACATTTTGTGTTTTCTTGTTATTGAGATATGGTTTTTCTGTAATGGCGATCTTAATTTTATATCAGCTGAACTGGGTGGCTTTAAAGCAATACTGGCACATTTTTTGAAGGGCGCCCCCAATTTTCCAAAAAAGTGAAATTTTTGCACAGTTGCATTGGTAATTGGCTAGTAAACTATACCTGTTAATGGCAAAGCTCAAACTTGTCTTTATATCACAAAAGAAGGAATTTTATATGATATAGCTGGGAAATTGCACCAAGTATGTGTCTATGCTTATCCATTAGTTGTTCAGTTGGTTCAGTTAAGTCAAGTTAAAGGTCATTTTAGTGAGGTGGCACTATTTCTCAATGGACGGACAGAAATTTGGCATTTCCATCTCTGTTGTTACAAGCAGATATGCCAATTCTAATTACAAAATTGCTTCTTTTATGACAAATATGCACTTTTGAGCATTACCATTCACAGGTATAGTTTACACTACTGTACAAACATTTCAAATTTTAAAACTTGGGGGCACTCTTAAAATGTGCTGATATTGCTTTAAGTTTTACATCCAAAACTACTACATTTTGGTAGAATACATATTGCAGATAGGCCTACATTGCAGAAGAGCACATGATTATCATAGATAGGTATGCCAACTATTTTTTTTTCTGTGATTCTTGATGTGAAAAGAAAGGCTGGAATATAAAAATGGTGTTAAGTTCTGCATAGACTCTTCCAGTCTAAAATTCACTGTCTGAAGTCCCTAGCAGCTGAGGTTTTCTTGATTCCCTTGCGACTCTCTTTTATCAAGCGTGTACTTGGGTACTTTTGTCACTTGGTGCTTATTTTGACAATCTGTGCTTCATGGTTGATTGGACATAACCTTTCAAATGTGGCACCTGTATTGCACCTGTGAAATGACAGGGATGTAACATACTCACCAGCCCTCCACTCCTGTTGCAGAATTGGATTGCCAGGGCCAGGGGCTCATATATATGCAGGATTTATTTCGGGAGGTGTGGGACTTAAAAAAGGGGACCTTTTGGGGGATATTCTGAAAATTATCCTTTTTTGACTTTTTGAACACCTCATCACCAAAAGGTACTTTAAAAAATCTCAAAATGTCTTTTTTAAAATTTAAATCAGTAAAAAGTTTACCTTTTTTTCTCTTTTTTAAAATTTGGGAGGGTGTGGCATAAAGGTAAGGTCCTTAAAGGGGGATGGCCCGATTTAAGGATATGAAGTTTTCATCTTAATAGATTGGCCTTCACTCCAAAACCCCATCTGTAAAGTTTCGCGCCGATATTTCAATCCGTTTTAATTCAAGAGCTAAAAACGTGATTTTGTAAGCCCATAGAGTACTGTGTAAAATTTATATTGGTCGACCAAAATGGGGCACATTTTCGCTCATAACTTCCAAACCAAACATGCTGTGGCTCTAAGATTTCACAGGGCAAATGAGAAAAATAGTAGCTTTCTTCTGATACCAAAATGTTGACCACTTCCGGTAAAATCTGGGGCTTCTGGGGACGAGGCTATTAGCGATCGTGCCATGGACCTTTAAATGTGAGGTCCATAAGTGTAATGTCCATATTTGTAAGGTCCGTGAATGTAAGGTCCGTAAATGTAAACTGCCACAAACTCATGCTGTTTTTACTGTTTTTACAGAATGTAAACTTCTAAATTGTTTTCAAATTTGTGGAAGTGATTTCAGTAAGGATCCGTTTCATTATGTCTGAATATTTTTCATGCTGTTGTGTCCCTTTAAAAGGTGCATGTTCTGATCTATGGCTTTTGTGTTCTTACTTGATATGAGAGCTTGGCACTTGCACACTCACCACCGAGTATCATGGGTAGAAGCGATAATACATATTGATGGTTAACCATTAAAGGTCCATGGACACGGCTGAGTAGACATTTCTTAATTTCTTACGTTTTCGTACCTCAACAGTATCCTGATCATATCGCAACACAGATTTTTAAAAGTGAACATCGGGAAAGTGTTAAATTTCAAGGATAAATATACCCTAACTGACAGGGCCTTCTCCTGTTTTCGTGAACGTGTATCAAGATGCTGGATTTGGCTTTGAGTGGCTTTGACCCCTGAAATGATGTCAGAGTAGCAAAGAGACACACCCCCGAAATGCACGTGTACCAGCTATAACCAAAACAAAAACAAACCACTCGATCGATACGACGCCAGGCCGTGTGAAATTTAAAGAAATTCACGCTTTCGGTATAGTCGATCTACTGTGTCTAGAAAATACACAATAAAGGTCACCGTGGAGAAGAGTTTTACCCCGTTTTTCTTATCACACACCGGTGCAAGATTTTTGCCAACATTTTCGTAAATGGCCATTTATACCTATTGTTTTGAGCCAATACGTAATGTGTAGAGGGTTTGCTCTTAAATATCTAATATTAAATTTGATTATTTTTATTCAAACTTTAAAATGAAAATTAACGTGCTAGAATGAAAATACATGTATTTCAAAAATATTCCGACAGCTATTTTCTAAAAGTGGTCTTAACTTTCTTACTAAGTTTTGAATATTACGACCTTGGCATTTTAAAAATATAGTCGTTGGCGATCCTATCATGCATTATTTTTTTTTGTTAGGCCATTTTTTTTTGTGAGGCCACTTTGTTTTTAAGAACCAAGGTTAAAAAGTAGACAAGATTCACCATAAATTTGACGGTATTCATTGCTTTCCCCTACGCCACCCTATACGCCTACCTGAAAGCACCAAACAGCTCTTTGAAAGCTCCAGTTATTATGACAAAATGAGAGAATAAAACAAAAAATATCAACGGCGACCACTTTTGATGACTAAGTTGGAGTATGTATGTCACTAACTAATCATGTGTAAATTTGGTTGTGACATTTATTGTGGGCAAATATTGATTTTTCATCAAAAAACTACGTTTTACACGTCTTTTCTATGGGAAATTAAGCGTATAGAGGCGCTATAACATCACAATTACAACCTGTGTAGGCCTATAGTGGCAAGATTCCGCAATGGATTTTTCTGATTTTTGTTGAATGGTAATAGGTCTTGCATGTTCCTACTTCTATTCAGTTGTCAAATGTGTCGCCATTGCTTTTAAAATTGCTCTAAAAATAAAAGAGACCATTTGATGGGGTCAAACAGCTTGTGCACATGAAAAACAAATAAAACAAAAAGGCGCACACGCTGTCGTGCCATTACGTGCGTATGGCCAGCTACAGCATAGTATTTTACCATTACGCAGCACACGCTGTACACGTGCACATTATAAAAACCTGTTCGTCACGCTTCAAAGAACCATAGAAGGCTACCTGTTTACTAACTTAAAATGCACTTTGATGTCACTTCCCGGGTCATCGCGGCCCAGCACGAGAATAACTTGTTTTTGGAATTTCCCTTCAAGGGTTTTCTGAAACCCCATGAGGTTATGCCCACTTTATCAAATCTACAGTTTCTCAAAAATACTGCTTCAGCTAGATTTTTTACATTGATACCAATACATACTGTGAAAAAAACTGTTTGGGAGGTATTATAGATTTTAAAGCATGTCCGTATGACCTTTAAAATGGCAGTGTTTTTTTTATCGTCTTGGGGAAAAATGGATTTGAAAATCTGAAATCAGGGGTTCGCAATAGAACAAATAGGGCCCTCTATCTGATTATCCAAATTGATAACATAAGGGTAATGTGGGGGTGGGGGTTGGATAATAATAATAAATCCTTAACATTTTGTAGCACCTTTTTGTGATAGTGGATTCAAAGCACTTTTGCATATATTATTATGCTGACAGACAGGCTAAACCACCACTGCACATCCCTATCAGCAGTTAGATCATAATATTTCCAATAACCAGCTCCCCAGGATTTCGCTTGGGTCGACAAGCATTTGAGAAAGGGGTCATGCCCAGACTATAGCGGGGCTCAAACTCACGATTTATAATGGTCTTATGTCTTGTATGAGTCCTGCGCTTCTATCGATTTACACCCACGCATTGTTCTCAAAAATAAAGAGATGTTGGAAAAGCAAGCTTGCAAAGCCCAGAATTTCCAAGGGGATTATTTCCAGTCCCAGTGAATCACGTAGTAGCCATCTTTTGAAAGTCACATCTTTTGGATGTCCATCACCAGGTTTCATTTTCCATCGAAGATGAGTATAAAACGACGTAGATAAACGCCACTACATTGCAAGTTACCCAACGCATCTGTGTAGCAAGCAAATGATGGCAGAATATCACAGTCATTGCACCCAGAGTTGGGTGTTGTCTCATGTAGCAGGGCAAAGTCCTCTGGTCCAAATTTATTTCAAGAAATAAGGACATGGTATATGCCTACTCGGAAATTAATTGACTTCCTAAGCAGCTAGAAAACAAAACTTATGACAGCGAACCATCCAGTGGATAACTTCTCAGTTCCATGACAAGTAATGGATGATATGACCATGGTTTTGGAGTACCACTTGTGTACAATTGCCCAGGATAGCACAAGCATTGTTTAAAACCTGTTCCTGTAAGTTTTCAATTTTGTAAATCTCGGTGCACTGGACATGTGGTAAAAGATTAGAACCTATTTGATTGAAAACTACATAGGGGCACTCACTCTCTTATGAAATGGATATGGATGTGTAAGGCTAGCGCTTCCAAACCGTGGTTATTTACAAAAGTAAAGGTTCATGCATGAGTATGTGATTGCCTGACTTTTGTGAAATATAAACTGATGGTTTATAAAATCTATCTAGAGAGGTTTCCTATGATCTCAAGTATTTACATAACATATTAAGTACTAAACATAACATTCTCGCTAAGCGATGGTTGGTCTTGTTCAAAGGACTCTTCTGGTTGGTATAGAAAAGTTACACACCAAGATGACAGTTAGGTTGGTAATGCATAGCAAATACCTGTCTGTGTGACGTGACATTGGAAGTTAATATCCTTTCTGTGGTCATGGATAATTAAACTTGAACCTCATATTTGATTCTCTGTGAAAAGGGGAAAAAAACAGGGAAATCTGGTCTGGAAGCCTGTACTGATCCACTACATGATTCGTAACTGATAGCACTTAGTGCATATGCCCAGCCAGGGGTCCTATGAAAGAGCTAATCAGGATGAACTACCTGTCTACTGTAGTCTGATTAATAATTTGTGTAGGGACAGAAGCGAACACATGCGAGTGTTGGGACGGCATGAGCAGGGGAACATTGCCACCTAATTTCCGACGGTAACTGGGTCGAAGAATGCGCTGAACCTCCCCGTAGCTTGTTGAGTGACATGAGGTGTTGCGTATCTCCGTCCAAGTAAATTGTTATCACACGTAGTTCAGCTAAGTTGTAACGCCTCCCAATCATGTTATACTGGGCCCTATTATATGCGGTTATTCTGGAAAGGCAGGCAATCTGTTGGGAAGGTTAGTGGGTGGGTGGGTTGGTAGGTGGGGGGTGGTAGGGGCTTGGACAGAAAATTAATCCACAATAGTCATTATAGGGGGAAATCAGCCCAAACTTGGTGGACTGATATCCCAATGCTTTGGATGTTATGAGTGTTGGGTTGTATAGTATATGGCAGCCCATTTTTAGCATACTTCATGGCAATGTTATAGTGAGGCCTGTAACTCTAAAAGGCAAGTACCACCCACCACTAACCTTCAAACTGGTGGGGGTTGATAGCCTATGAAAGAGCATACCATGACTACACACATTTCATAAAAACAGTAAATATAAAAGTATTATAATTAGACACATTTGCATGACTCAATCCAAAGTCATCAAACTTGCTAACCAATCTTAACTCGCTGGCAGGCATTATGATAGTGGTTCATAGGTTGTGATCAGGCATGTACTGGTGGTGTAAAGTTTTGTTGGAGTTTTGGTACGAGTGTGTTCCAATTAAAAGAGTATCACAATTGGCTTATTTACATTGGCATGTAATTTGTCTTATTCAGTGGGCGGGTGGGTTTAGAAGCAAACACGCAATATCATTGGTTGGTGCCTATCTTATATGAGACGACATAGTTAGTGTTTACGCGCATGTGTTAACGGTTACATAGTGCACGCAGCTAGTACGGGTTGGTTCATTTTGACCAGCGGTTGAGGGAGAATAGTTTTGCCTTTTAAATAATATTATTGAAATTAAAACTATTTTAGTGTGATTATATAACAACCAAAACTAAATATCGTGTCATATTGGATGGGCAGTCCAATATTTTTATCGGCAAATATTAGGACTGCCCACCATATGACACAATATTAGATAGGCAAAATAACATATTATTTCTATCCACAAATTTACAATCAGTATAAACATATTACATTACAATATATGATTATAATTATTTTGTATACATGAAATATAATGAAGTGGAAAAGTACTGGAAAGTAAGCCGTATAAAGGCCTGTCAAGTCCCAGACTCTGTTTATATTAGTTTGTCAGTTAGAAATGAGTGATTTTATAATGAATAAATTTTAAAACGAAATTAGTATTTGAGTTTTTAACATTTGATGAATGTTTTCCATGTTTATACCCCCGATGTAGAGATATAGATTACTGCTAAATCCCAAGTTAATATTAGGATTTGAAAATCTGTTGCATGTCTGTTTGAATTTAAGTATGATTTTTAGAGTGTGTTACAAACATGTTGTCAAATGTGCGAGGGCAACTGGTTGTCGCTTGTATTGACATGAATGTTCCAATAGTATGTTTAACACAAATCCATAATTTTTAGTGTTTATATTAACAAAACAAAGGATGACGATGCACTTCGGTAATCACTGTTGCTCACTACTCTCAGTGCACGCTTTTGAAGAATATTCAGTTTTTCCATTTCAGAGTTGCATGCACTTGCCCATGCAAGTGTTTAACCATATGTGATATGTGAGAGAAACAGTTGGGTTTATAGAGACTAAGAAGTGCAGTTTCAGATAGAAAGTGTTTTACTTTATATAAAATTCCATACTGCTCGAAAATTTTCTTAACTAACTCATCAATGTGTTTTTCCAGGTAAGATTTTGGTCAAGAATTTAATTAAAAAAAAAAAAAAAAAAAAATTCCCAGCAAACACAAAACGTTTTCAGACCGTTCACAAAACGTTTTATTAGGTCCGGTACGTCTTCGTCTTTAATAACCGTTTACAAAACGTTTTTATTAGGTCCGATACGTCTAGTTCTTTAAAAAACGCTCACAAAACGTTTTCATAGGTGACCGCTACGGCTCTTCGTCTTTAAACCTCGTCTACCCAAGGGGGGGGGGGTGGTTACCACCCCCATACCCAACTTGCTACGGGTGCACTAAAACGCTAAAAAAAATTCGTATATAAAAACCTTCTATGTAATCGTTCTTCATCCTTTCGGTTTTTTAGCGAAAAAATGTGAAGGGAGGACCTTCACCGGGGTTTAGGGTATCCTCAAAGTTGTTGAAGGGTGTATAGGGTAAGATATTTTATGGTGGATTTTTGAAAATATTATGCAACGTATGGCTCTACTAAAACTCTTGTTTATGTAAAACTAGCCCAATTGCCATATTTAGAAGCTGAAAAACCCGCATGGAAAGAAAATCCGATATTCCTACGTTTTTATGCGCAAAAATGGATTTCGCCTATTTTCTATGGAAAATGCCAATTGCCGACTCGCGGACTTGATGACTCTTGTGACGCATACTAGGTATGTTGGTACTTATTTTGGTATCAATGGAAAAGAGGGAGGACCATAGCTATCCACTGGTATCAAAAAAAATATAAGCCATCGGGTGTGCTTTATACAAATTCTCGAAGGGGGGTGGTAACCACCCACTCCCCCCCCCCCACATGGTAAACAGTTGTTACAAAAAAAGGCTTGGTTAAGACGAGGGTTAAAAACGTTTGCAGAAAGTCGAAGTTTTGACTAAACATTTGCCGCAAATTTAGCACAGTTAGATGACGTCAAAAAAAAGTTACAAACCGTTTTTGTACCAGACGCTATCCAGCAAACACAAAAACGTTTTTAAAACGTTTTGGTTAGGTTATAGATTCGTCTAAGAACTACGTCTTCGTCTTATAAAACCTTGAAAGAACGTTTTCAAAACGTTTTTGGCCAGGTTCTCATTAATCTATGTCATCTTCGTCTGTAATTAGAGGTATGATAAATAGTTTTTAAAAGGTTTTGGCTTAGGTTCTGGATTGTCCATTTCGGATTTGTCTTATATAAGAGCTTTTGTAAACAGTTTAATAAATCGTTTCTAGGTTTGATCCGTCTATTACGTCTTCGTAGATAAGACCTTGTTAAAACGTTTTAAAAAAATTTTGGCAAGGTTTTCATTCGTCTATTACATCTTGTCTATAAGACCTTTTAAAAACGTGTTTAAAACGTCCCATGTCCCATTATACGGTTAGGGGGTAAAGGGTTGGGGGTTAACATAGTTTAGTTAGATCTATGGTGGACTTACCAAATGTAATATAAAATGTCCTAATAACGTTGCAAAATACTCAAAAAACCAAACAAATCGCGAATACGTTTCATTATAGTCTATTGTGTTTCTTTTAAGCCATGGCATTAGTTATCAACGTGCATTTAATTCTGTCAGCACAGATGCTGTATAAATTTCAGTGGTAAGGAATGGAAATGGTAACTAATAGGTCATCAATTTGAAAAAAAGATACAAACGCTCTTTGCTAAACGTCCAACCTATATTAATAGAAAACTTACCCTTCATATTATGAGTAGTCTAGCTGGTGTAGTGTTAAGTGTTGGGTCTTCCCACGGCGAAGGGTCCCAGGTTCAATTCCCCAATACAGGTGTAAGTGAGTAATTTGTGTCTGTCAAATGAACTTGTGTAATATTGCTTGATGTAGATTTCTTGCAATATACCGCTCCGATTATAGTACCGATTACTTTGTGTGTGTTTATGTAGCCAAATTAATCAAATGTTGGGACGTTCTTCATCACGGTTTTTTTAAAAAGGTTTTTTATTGGGTTTTATAACGTCAAAAACGTTTTAAAAAACGTCCAAAAAATACGTTTTTATGGAGTCCAAAACCGTCCAAAAAAAACGTCCAAAAAAGTTTACGGAAAGCGTCCAAAGAACCAACTTGGAACATTTTTAGAACGTTCAGAAAAGTTCCGAGTGTTAGCTGGGTTTTGTTAACTTGATTTATTTTTAGTGTTACGATGGAGATATTTCAAAGAGTTAGTAATTTTGTTTTATGTGAGTGCCAAAAAGCATTATAGTTAGTTTTTTATAAGATTGAGTGAAAGTTTATTTGTCTGAAACCAGTTGTTTTAGTTTACTATACCATATTCATATTATTGGATTTAGTTTTGTTAATATCATGTGACGCTAATCTGCAATATCATCGCAGATAATATTAAAAGACAATTCATGAGCAGCATGGAATATCATTAACAGAAATAATTAAAAACCAAGGGTCCTAAAATAGAGACTTGTGGCATACATGTGTCAATATGTTTAGTTTGAAGATTTGTGAAATTGCTAACAACAAATTGCATTCTGTTTGTGAGGTAATTTTGAACCAGTCCAAGACAATACCTCTGATTGAACCATAGTGATCATTTTAGCTAAAAGCGGACATCATGATGTATAGTGTCAAATGCCTTGGAAGGTCCAAAAATACACCAGCCAGTGTTTGATATGATTGGAAGCATGAGTAATTTTGGGCAAAAGCTGTGTAAGATTGCCCTACTTGTAGAGGTTTGGGACGATCCCCCCCCAATGGTTTCAAAAAGTCTGTTGTGTTGTCAATAAATGAAATGCAATGGCATCTGTTAAAAACAAGGCTCTAAAAATTTTAGAAAAAACCAGCCAGGTAGAACAGAAATGGGCCTATATTAGGTTTTGGAATTTACTTTGACTATCTTTTTTATGAATAGGACTGACTAGGCAATTTTAAGTGATCAAATAAAATTTTAACGTACCCAGTTTATAAACGGGGGTTGTCAGTGCGCGCACCTGAGGTTTTCACCCAGGGCTATTATCAGCAACATGGGGAGTCCTCCAAGCTTTGATGTGCCGTGAAGCAGAAAAGATTGATGACAACAGGATTTATGATAGGATTTAAGACAGTCACGAAAACTTATCTTGTCTTGAACCGGTGTTTTAGTTTACTTACCATTATTCATTATTGTCTTATTTTGTTAATACATGTGACTAAATAGCAACTATCAATCTGCAGATAATATAAAGACATTCATGAGCATATTTTGGAATATCAAATTAACAGAACTAATAAAACCCAAGGGTCCTAAAAATAGCCTTGTGGCATAACCAGTGTCAATATTTTAGTTAAGATTTTGTGACTATTGTAATCAACAAACTGCATACTGTTTTGTGAGGTACTTTGTGAACCAATCCAAGACAATACCTTGAAGCCATAGTGAATGCTTTAGCTAAAAGGACATCATGAATTTATAAGTGTCAAATGCTTGTAAAGGTCCAAAAATACCACCATCAGTTGGTGTGAAATATTCTTGAGCCTAGTAATTTTGTGCACAAGCTTTGTAATTGCCATACATATGTAAAGTGTTTGGGACGATATCCAAAATTGGTTTTCAAAATTATGTTTGTGTTTGTCAATAAATGAATGCATCTGTTAAAAACAAGAATTCTCTAAATTTTAGAAAAATCCAGGTAGAACAGAATGGGCCCTAAAAGTTAGTAAATTTTATCTTGCTATCTTTTTTATGAATAGGAGTGACTCTGGCAATTTTAAAGTTGATCAAATAACATTTTTACCTTACCCAGTTTTATAAACGGGTGTTTCCCTTGTCGCGCACCTGAGGTTTCAACAACCAGGGCTATTATCATCACAAACATGCGGGTCCAAGTTTTGATGTGCCGTGAAGCAGAGAGCATTGATGACACCCATGCTTATGATATGGATTACGAAGTCCCGAAAATATCTGTTCTGAAAAAATTGCCGAATTTTGGCGCGAAAATTAACGATTGAGAAAATCCATTTTTTGTAAAAAAGTGACTTTCACGCCATTTCAAGCGCTTCTTCTTAAATAACTTTTTTAAACAACAAATCTTAAAACAACAAAATCCTATCTTTTATTCTCTAATTGAACTCGGGCATGATGCATCTATAAATTTGTTCCGGAGATAATCCATAGTATTATATGGCTAGTATTCAACTTTGCTTGCCAAATCTCTTGAGGTTTCAGTTCGGTCAAAAATGATCTTAAATGCGTATATTAAAATTTGCACAAGCAACGGAATGCCAGAATTGAATTCACATCCAGAACCGTTTGTAAAAATTTTCGTATTTGTTTTTTCTTTACCTTCAATTCTGTCCTTGGGTCTTTCGTACACATCAGCAAATTTGTCAATCACTGATTCAGTGGCCATGATGTGCAGATGTATAAGCGGGTCTAGGGGAGCCCCAACT
Source organism: Ophioderma brevispina (assembly GCA_023653785.1). Taxonomy (NCBI): domain Eukaryota; kingdom Metazoa; phylum Echinodermata; class Ophiuroidea; order Amphilepidida; family Ophiodermatidae; genus Ophioderma; species Ophioderma brevispina. The sequence goes on from JAMKCH010048313.1 coordinate 28,748, forward strand.
GGTACCCCATTATTTCCAACAGGATATAGTCTTCATGGGTGATTGCAGGCAGTCTTCTGTAAGTGCCAGTCATGGAGGCTTGATGAGGGACCATAACCCTGCTGTTCAAAGAAGGCATTTTGGTTGTATTGTAGGAGTACCTGTATGCTGCCCAAGTGTTTGTTCATGCACTAAAATTGTATATAGTACTTTTTTTAGTGTACATGTACTGTATTACCTGTATTATTTGGGGAGCCTAGAGTAAAAATGTGATTTATGAATTTCAAACAATCCATGTTTAACTTGTTAACTTGACACCTGCTTCTAGAGTGTGCACAAGCAGGGCTGTACGCAGGATTTATTTTGGGGGGTGCGGGACTTCGAAAAAGTGGACCTTTTTTGGTAAAAGTGGACCTAACCCTGTTAAAATGGTCCTTTTTTGGACTTTTTGAACATTTTATCACCAAAAGTGGGGTTGCTTGTCAAAATTTTTTTCTAAATTTTGAACCTTTTTATCAAAAAATTCAGCACTGAAAGTGGACCTTTTGCCCTTTTTGTGGAATTTGGGGGGAGGGGGTGCGACCGCGCCTCCTGCACCCACCTGTGTATGGGCCTGTGGACAAGGACAGGAACTTGGGAGTACAGCTTCCAGAAAATCTGAGAAGTGGCAGAAACTTTGGAATGGCTTGTATAATGCAATTTTTAAAAAAAATTGTCAAAGAAATTGCCATTTTTGCCATTTCTTGTGGTTTAAAGGGAGAGGAGGAGGTCTTTTTGAGGATACCAATTTCTCTCAATTTGCACTTGATCGGTGCACCTACCAAGAATGTTTCGAAGGCTTATATATTGGTCAAGTAAGAACGAAAGAAAACCAAAAACCTGTTTTGAACTTGCCTTCTGTTCTAATCGTCCCATAGACGTAAAAGCACACTTTGATTTGCTATCATCTTAATGATCTTATTATATAACGACAGTGCATTTAACTTATTCACTTCAGGTGTGATCTAAAACATTGTTAAGTGTTCCAAATATGCAAAAAAAAAACATGTTTTTTCAACAAAAAAAATAAGGGGCGCTTCTTTCTGGAAATGTCCTTGTCTCTTTAATACACAAATTACTGCAACCAAAAGCTTTTTGTAGTGCATTAAAAAGCCAAAGAAACCGATTCTTACTCGCAGACAATTTCTAATGTTCTAATGCTCCGGAGTTTCCAGAAAGGTAAAATTAATTCTATGGCCTAGTGCATACTGGCATGCTTTCAGGAATGCATTATTTCAAGTTCTTATTTCTATCAGTTTCAGTATCTTAATAATTATTACACTATTCCGTGGACCACTGTAGCAACAAAAAGTCAGGAAACAACTTTTATGAAGGATCACCAGTTAAACCATTCACAATTTACTAAACATGGATGGATTGGATGTGTGATAATACCAACCATTTTTTTTAGGACAAAAAAGTTTAGGGTAGAAAAGTTCCTAAATTTGATGCTTTTTGACAGTAGAAAGGGGTGATCCTGAAGTATAGGTAAAAAAATTTGGAAATGATGAGTGAGTTTGTGATTGAGTACATTCATGCAAGGCCTGACCGTTACTATAGGCCTGGCCATGGCAACCACACTTTGCTTATATTTTTTAAAGGAGACACAAAGATTATTTCCAAAAGTGCCCTAATTTTTTTTTTTCAAACCCATTTTTTTGCATATTTGGAATTTGCAAGATGAGAGACATTTGTAATCTTCTTCATAAAGTCTCCTCCTGTCCCCTTTAAGAACTTCCTTTAATTGCTCAAGTGTCTCTAAGTTGGCCCAAAATTCAGTTTTCAAAGGTCAAAACTTGTTCAAATCTTAGTTCCAATGACCCACCTTCACAAAAGATTTCAAAAACCAAACCAAAGTTGAAATGTTCCCCTCCTAGGCCAACAAATTCATCCTTAAACTCACCTTAATTAGACATAAAACACGGTATATATCAAACTCACCTTCTGACGCAAGGCTTTCCTTTGGAGGTGTTTCTGCATGGTCATTGCTTTTGAGATCTCGCGGGCGGGTCTTCGGAGTCCGCGCTCATTTGCCATCTTTTTCCAGCCCTTGTATGAATTCATTATTCCGAGCAATACCATGAAGAGAGAGTGATAACTGATGAAGAGTGGACAATGACCAACTTGTCGGGAAACAAATAATGGATCTTCTGTCTGTGTATAATTTTTGATATAGTGGCGTTCAATTTTGGTATGTTAAATTTTTTGGTTGTCTTAGTGGTTTTACTATACTGGGCCTAGAAAAAGAAGTGTTTGAATTGGCCCCACCCAGCTGCGCAAATGTTTTTGGAGGGGGAAATCAGGTTAGGTTGAAAACATTAAAATCCAACATGTTTTCAAGAAAATGCACCTAATCTAATCTCAGTAAGCGTAACTGGCAGGGGAATGCATATGTTAAATTACTTCAAGGGGTTTGGGTTGGAATTTTCATAGTATGGAAGTAGGAACCATATTTATAACTATATTTTTGTTTGCTGAACTGGGACCCATGTTTTACAAATGTTTTAACAAAATGGAGAAATTTTGGCCCCAGTTAAAAAAGATGATCTAATTATCGGAGAAATTTTTAGACAATTTATAGAAACGTAACCCCTTTCTATAGATTGAGAATTTATTGCCATTACCCAAAATAACAGGTTGTGGTCACAACTAGAACAATACAAATGTGACGGTACAATACTAATTTGGCATAAAAAAGTGGTCATTAATATACCAAAAATGCCTAAAAATAATCCCCTGCAGGTTTACTGTTTCAGTGAAAAAAAACATGTCCTAACACTGTACCACCTTGTTAACATCAACCAAATAATTGTTTTAGGCCTTAAAAAATGAAGCAACAATTCTATCCTGGAAAATGGAACTCCGGAAAAACATAACCTTGCATACAATGTATATTAATGCATGACATCAAATGTGCTTGCTTTTATTCTGTCACCTTGGCTGGTCCAATTCATGATTCTTGAATGGTTCTTTCTGTTTGTCAAAGACATTTGAAACAGAGTCTTGGAAACAACCATTGTCAAAATAGAAATGCTGATGAATCTTTACCAGGGAATTAACAGGGGGTCATTATTTGAGGGGAAGCTCTTCTTTTCCCATTATGTATTAATTTGGTCAGGTGCAAAATGGGCCTTATATATATTGGCCTGTTATCTTCCCGAAGCATAACATGTTTATCCTTTCCAGGGCCTGCACCCACCCCAATCTTGGAGGTGCTTAAAGCACTAACCAAGACATGGCTGACAAAGACAATGCCTCAATTATCACTTACCTATAGACAAATTTTTATTGATCATCATAAACTTTCACACACACCAGCAATTTTGCTTGCTTTTCATCAATATGTAACAAAAATAAAGAAATAATTGCTTTCCACTCAGTAGAGCAAAATAATATAGGTCCTTTCAAGGTTTGCCTTTTGTCTGCACTCCTGAGCTCTTTGGCAATGTATGCATGCGTACATTTTGAACACACAATACTACTAACCTTGTTTTGTGGGATAGAAATAATTTGGCGGGTTACCATTTCAGTTTCACTATTTTGGAATGCAAACACATAAAGGAGAAATAACACTTGTAATTCATTGTAGACAACCTTGTAAGAAAAAGGATTAGTTCAAATTATGGAACAAAGGTTTCGTAGGTGAGCTAATTGGCAGAGCCTTGTAATGGATATCTTTTGTGTTGCCTCAATGAATGTTTCGTGGAGACACTGACCAAGTCACTCTTTGTCTGCCTCTATGCCTTGCTTCTTAAGGTGCACGAGAGATATTTACCCAAATAGTCTATCATAATATTTACATATAAGGGGTTCCCAAAAGATCAGTTCCTTCCCCCCTAAAATTTTAGTACCATTTGTTGGCATACGTCACCTTAGAACTGCTGTTTAGAACATTTTCAAAAAGTTTTGAAGAGAGGAAACATTTGGCTCTTACCACAAACAATTTTGCTTTTGAAAAACACTTTTGGCCATCAACCCACACTCCTCCCTGTTTTCAAAAAATGATGTTGGTCAGAAAAGTGGCACTTTACCATATTCAAAGGGCTAAAGTAAAAAAGTACATCAATTTACAAACAACGCTATCATTTCCTTCTTTATATTCATTGCGGTCTGCAGTAATAAAGCTTAAAAAACATTAAACTCATAGCAAACCAATGAATCAACAAAACAACTATGGCAAGTAACAAACAATAAGATGAGATTTGAGTAACCAACACCACTCGAAATGTGACGCAGATCGACACATAAAGCAGAAAGGCTAACTAGGTCAACGCGGCGGAATTATCATGTGAGCATGGACCCACATTCATCAACAGAAGATCAGCAAATTGAGTAAACAGATGTGTAAACAACTTAAATGATGTCATCAGTGCAGATGGAGGAAACATTGATTGGTTCACCCTGAATGACAAACAATGAAGATTATTGATTGAAACATGCATTTCACACCTTCTTCATAAAAAAAGACGCACCATATTCCACAGAAAAAGGAGTATTAAAGTTTTCACCTCATTTCTATTATCATGATATCTGTCTTGTGTTTTGCAAGGCGTCAATGTCTTGAGCTTATTTATCTCAGATTGCCAATGAATATGTTGGATTTAATGAACTCGTCGTTGTAAATTGTTAATTTCTTACTTTAAAACCTATGAATACGGTTAAGTGCCACTTTTTCCGACAACATATTTGTAAAAAGGGAGTTTGTATTGATGTCAAGAGGTTATTGTTTGAAAGCAATGACTTGCGGCAGAGCAAAATGTTCCTCTCTCAAACTTTTTAAAATTTTCAATCATCCAGTTCTAAGCCGAAGTTATACAACAAAAGGTCCTTCTTTGAATTTTAGGGGGGACTTATTTTTTGGAACCTGTAGTTTAGACTCTCGAAAGATGAAAGATTTATACCTTTTATTAGGCTGCATAAATGTCTTCACATGCGAGAAACTAGGTGATTGATTGCTTATTTTTCAATATAAAACATAGGCTGAATTGTAGTGTGCTCCTATACAAAATAGAAATGTCTCCTTTTTTGTACCAAAGAAATATTTTAAGCTAATCTTTTCAGATGGGGATATTTTTGATAAAAAGCATTACATAAGTGTAAAAATCAGTACTCAAATTTTAAAGGGCACTTGAATATGTAAAATCTCTCGTTGCACCTTTAAAGTTACATGAAAGTTTTGGCTGCCAGTCAAACATGTCTGCAATGGAAATAAACTTGGGTCAATAGATTGAGATAGAGTATGGGAACCTATTTATTAACAAGGTCAAAGGTCATATTTAAGGTCAAAGGTCATCTACAAGTAAGTGATAACATAAGTAAGGGAACACTCTCCATGAATCACTTCTTGTTGAGTCTTGGACCATGTCAAGATTAGAGCGATTGAGATTCGGGTAAAGTTGAACTCAAATGTTTCCTAAAGTTGCTCTTGAAGGGAGGCACGCTTGCCATTAGTTGCATTGATCAGTTTACCTGTAGAACATAAGGCATTGCAATAGCACCACAATTTTCAACGAGATACAATACAAAAACTATTTTACTGCCACAAAGATTGAAAAGTGAGGGGGGGATGATTACATTGATCATAGACCAATACATGGAACAATTTGATGTTGTAGAAAAGTTGTTGGGTATTGGTGAGCAAATACTTATTGCTCAAAAATATTTCCAAACAAATTTCAGCATAAGGTTGGTTCCACTTCTACTATTACACCATAATATTTTTCTCAATTCCATAACTAAGATGATCCCTGTGTATGGGAAATGTCTCTTTATATTATCAAATGTCTGAATGATCTCTATGTGTCTGTTTATTTGTTTAACTTACAGGACATTTCCAAGAGGCGGCACATGACCGGAAATTGGATCCCAGCAGGTCGCGTGGTGATCAAATACAGGATGTAGAAAGTAACACTGGCAGCAAAAGTGGTCACCCAAATGCTAAATAGAATTTCTTTTATTTGCCATAAACACAAAACTTGACACAGAATTGCGGCTTTGTAAAAGTAGCTGCCCCCCTTGTTTTCAATTTTTTATAACATACACATTGGTATTGAAGGAAGCTGTGGGAATGTTGATTGTGAATTCAAATATAACCTGGTTAATATGTAGCTGAATCATTTTGGACCAAATATGCAATGAGTCATGCATATTATTAATATGCATATAATTGTAAAAAATGATACCATTCAGAAATGCTGTATCACCTGCTAAGTTTCAAGCTAAGCATTGCATTAAAGGGCTGACTCGAGATTTGAAATATAACCTTTTTATGTATTAATAAAATAGTCAACTGGAATTTAAGATGCTAGACTAAAATGTCACTTCCAAATTTAAGATGAATAGATTTTCGTTTTCATGCAGTCAAACATGTGTAGGATAACAGTGCCATAGGAAAACATTGAAAATATAAGCAAATCAAAATCACCTTTTCTCTCTCTTTGTGAATCACTTCTGTAGCCAAATACAAGGTAAGAAATCTATTGAGTGTCTAATTTATTATGAATTTAGATGATAACACAATATTTGGGTGCCTCAATAATCTTCATTGCACCTTTAGGTGGATTAATCAATGTACGGACTTTTATGCAAATTATTTATTAATATTCATTAGCATGAAACATGTTGCACAATTTTTATCTGAACTCATGCTGTGTCACCAACTCAAGTTTAAAATCAACTGTAATTACTGTTGTAAATGAATTCCCCAACCCCCCACAACATCTTCAATATTACATTAAACTGTGGATTTTGTAATGCAAAGCTATTTCACACACAAGGAATTTCCGCAGTTTTAACCATATTTATTACAGTTAAAGGGATTCGCAAGCGAAGGTGAGAGAGTCGAAAAATATGTGGAAATGCACTTCTTACACTTGTAAATCAGGGATGATGTGTGTAGATTCCATACTTCAACTCTTTAATGCGGCAACAAACAACCAAATCGTGAAAAAAATAAGTATGTGAGGAAATGTGTATACTGTCTCCCGCAAATAGGACATACCGCGAAGAGGCGCTTCAAAATCTACACCTAAAACAGCTGATTGTGGTTTACATCAGTACAGAATAAACACGGGATCTTCACTGGAAAAGGCTTTTTGATCTCAAGGTGACTTCTGAAATAGCCCACTTGCAGGTTATGTTTGCAAGCATGCCAGTAACAAAAAAAAAAAATAAAAATTTGATGATTTTTTCGATGGTTGGGATTAGCCATCGCTTGCTAATCCCGGCAATCCCTTTAACGTCATCAATGAGTTTAGGTTGAAGCCAGCCAGTTGTATATATGGTTCTACATCTGCCCACCTGCCTGTGCACTTACTCAGCTACATGGACAGACTGGTATTAGTCTAGTGACTGTGAAGTGTATCGTTTTAACGTTTACACGAACGGAAGGCTCACTACACGTTTAGAAAAATCACTACAGTTTACACGTCAGCAAAAACCCTACTAACTTTTTTTCAGTATGATTTTAATTGCTGAAGTCAAATTTTCACCAAAATGTTACACGCCGTCAGTGAAAAGGACGTTTCACAGTTTCCCCTGCTTCTTCTAACAAATGGTTTCTTTGACTTTTACGGGAAACAGGGAAGGAAGGAAATCCCCCGTTTACCAAATTCTTGTACGTGAGTGGAACGACTTCGGCATATACACCGCATCACACGGCCCCAATTATGTGGTGCTTCAATTACAGAGGGATCTACAAACAAAGGTATAAAATGACAGCGCTAATGAAGCTCCCACATTGATTCGTCGTTGAGATCTTTGG